>BGZK01001595.1:0-128848 GCA_005406025.1 Eumeta japonica
TCGCACTTATTTTATATTTCTTATATTTAATAACAGTAGGTATTTATATATCTAGATACATCTTGTTTCATTGTCAATTTTTTCTAAAATATTGACAGTGATACCCTACCATCCCAGGCCTGTTCAATTTTATAAGTTGCCTTCTCTGTTTATTACATTTTTAACTATGTCCTTCCATCAAACTACACGGCACATTTTCCTTTGTAAGTCTTATCATTTCTAGCCTGTCTTGTTCAATTTACAACAACGTTCTACGACTATGCCGCAGAATGATAAAAATCTTTCTCTTTTACTAATATCTTCCAGGATTTCTGAAAACTGCCGCCTTGAGATTGGGACGCCAATCCCCGCTTCCAGTGCCGCTTGCTCCCGAAGGAACATATCGCAGTCCTCGAGAACGTGCAGCACGTCCAGAGTTTTGGCTGGGTCACAGGCGCAGTGGGGTAAGTCCCGCAGCTTGAATCTAAACAGATACCGCGCGAACCCACCGTATGGTAGAGATCATAATTCGTGATACAAATGAAAAAATCTTGCCAGTATACACTGAGTTCAACGCAGCGCATCCAAATTCACAAAAAGAATGGAAGCCCGTTAATGTACAAGAAATGTACTCTTTCATAGCTATTTTGATTTGTTCTGACGCGAATAATTCAAATACCGATCATACAAATGAAATGTGTCACGGAAACTCATATCCCGTGTCGAGCGACAAAGGAGCTTAAGAGGTTTCAGAATATTATGCGTTTTATTAGATTCGACGATGCCAATAAACGCCAACTACATTAGAAAGAGAATAAAGCAGTTTCAATCCATGATCTTTGCACAATTCTGAAAGCAAATTTATCTCAAATGTACAAGCCGACTGAGAATGTAACAATTGATAAACAACTTTATTCCATCCGTGGTCGCACAAAATTTACGCAGTATATTCCTTCCGAGCCAGCTAAATATGGTATTAAGATTTGGTGGATTTGTGACGCTGAAAATGCTTATGCATTTCATGATATCATTTACACTGGTAAATTTAGAGATGTTCGAGAAAAAAATCAAGAAGAAAATGTCATAAAAGAGCTTGCAGCTCCGTACCGAGGCATTGGTAGCAATATTAGCATAGATATTTTTTTACGACGTTACAACGTTATTCCTTGCCAAACACATGCTTTCATAGAATTTAACTGTCGTTGGCACTTTGAGACAAAATAAACCTTATATTCCAAGTGTCATGGCTTGGCATAAGTGCAAAGAAGTATACTCAACTGAGTTTGTCTTCACTGAGAAGGTCAAAATGTGCTTATATGTGCTAAAGAAAAATAAATGTATTCAGACAGAGCTGTAAATTATGACACTAAAAAAAATCTCACATTATAATATACTACAATACATACAAAGCTGGCGTTGATATCATGGATTAAATGTGAACTTGATATACTACGCAACGTAATACTCTGAGATGGCCGGTAGGTCTGCTCTTCAACATGCTGAATGTTAGCTCACTAGCGTCCTATTTAATTCATTACAAAAATAATAAGATGTTTCCGAAAAGAACAAGCTAACAACAACCATTTATGAGCCAATGAGTGAAGAACTTGCAAAACCAGTAAGTGAGAACCGGTCGCAAAACGTTCAAATAATGCGAAATTACAGCACAAAAATCGCCAATGAAAGTGCAATTGGGCGGTCATTAACCCACGCGGAAATCGCTCTAGGTCCTGATAATGAAAAAGATGTGTCAGGGAGGATCAGAATCCCTGGCTTTTGTCGTATTTGCCACAAAACAACGGTAAAGAGGAGGAGAAAGACACGAAAGTAATGCTGCGATTGCAACAAACCCGTCTGTGATGAACAAGCTACAATTTTCGCGAAGTATCACGAGTGCAGAGCCTAATTAATTTTCTGCATTTATCTTTATATATTTCTTTTATCACAAAACGTATTCGACGTATAAAAATTAAATAAAACTATCATGAGACTTGTTTATTTTTAAATAAAAAAAAGGGCGCACAGCTTTTATGTGCGCTTGTTTAATAAGATCCCTGTAAATATTCAAAACTTAAATTAAATAAATTTAAAATCATTCTTAAACAATTGCTTGGTAAAAAAGAATATAAAATTTCATATTATTTTGAGAACAATAGTCCAAGGACATTAACAGCTCGAGTTTAATCGGGTTGTATCTTTATATAAAACCTTTGTTTTTTAATTTTATTGTATACAATTCAATTTTAAAAGAGCTACCCGTAAGTTTTTTGCTCGTTCTCCTTAAGGAAAAACTACCTTCCAAGCGAGTAGTAAATTCATATTATAATGTTAAATTAATATTATATTGATGCATTTCAAGAGTTATGTATAAATTACGAAATAAAGAGATTTTTGAATGTGAATAACTTGAACTTAATATTATGTACAAGATTTTCCATAAGTGATAATTGTGGGATAGTATTCCTGTACTGGTTTATTCATGTTGAAACTCCAAACTTTTTGATATTTATTTCATCTATTTCTATATGTATAAAGATGTTTTGATACATTAGTTATAAACCTCTTACTAACTAAACGAATACATGCACTCTTCACATTCTAATAATGCATATTCGCCTCTATTAGAGGTTTAACTAATAAATTGTTGAGTGGTTTAGGGTTTGAAGTGTTTGCGGGCCCATAAAATACAAATCATAATTTCGTTGCGATGTGCTTTTCATTTATAATAGCATATTAAGGTAAGTAATAATTTTTTATAAAATTTTGTTCTTCTGTAGGTATTTATTTCATGTAATTTTGCATCAGTTTTCATCGATTGCAAACGTTTTGTGATTAGTTGATAAGACTCCCATTAGTCTGGAAGATAGCTTATAAATGGAAGTCAAACTATGTATCTTCCTTTACCATCTCTTTGGCAATTATTCATTTTCATAATACTCGTTCCATTGCTGTTTTTTTTGTTAATAAATGAATAGGATGTAAATTTTCTCGTTCCAAAAACTTTTAATTAGTGCACTTCGTTATAGCTTACAGTATTGCGATCCAGTCTACGTTTTGACTACATGTTTTTCGGTAATTTCCATGCTTCTTCTTTTCTTGTCCGTTCTTATACTATCTTTGATGTTTTTACTGATTTTCGCTAAATGCCTTCTTCTGTCTTTTACTTCTTTTGCATTGATTAACCAGTTTCTTTGCTCTAGTGATTTAATGGTATTCATTGTTAGCCATTTTCTCGGTTACAATCTTAGCGATGTGTTGTGATTGAACTTTAATAGATGTATTTTCTATGTAGTTGTATTTTTTTCGAATTTCTGTGCTTTTTGTTTTCTCTTTGAAGTCTGTGAATTTATCTCTTAAGGTAACTACTAGTTGCTCCATTTGATGTTTACTGAACTTGCCAATTGCTAGTTCCTGTCTCGGTCTAAGTTTCTTTGGTTGTAATGATTTTATTTCCGTTCTATTCTAAATTTAACTTCAATACCAATCTAGGGTTGGTATTGAAGTTAAATTTGTTAATGATGTCAAATTTTGTAAGGCAGTTGTTTCTATTGATCATTATAAAATTGAGTTGATTTTTTGTTTTCCTATCTGGTGAAATTCACGTCCGTATCTTTTTTGTGTTTTTTTTTATATGTTGAGTTTATAATACTAGTTCTATGCAAATAATATTGAAAGATAATAGTAAACCTGTTCATTATAAACCTTATAAATTATCTTACGAAGAAAAACTCAAGAGTCCGTAATATCATACATGAATTACTGAAAAAAAAATTATACGGAAATCACAATCCGAATACGCTAGTCCGATTATACTTGTCAAAAAAAGGACGGTTCGGATAGAACGTGTGTGGATTTCATGGCTCTTAATTTAATTAGTCTTGAACAATCGTCACCGCTCCCTTTAATTGAAGATCAAATAGAGAGGTTGGGAGGAAGTAAATATTTTTCAAGTCTAGACAATGGTTACAGAGTTTCATCAAATTCCCATGGACAGTGAATATGAAGTAGACTTAGGTATATCATATGAAATATGAAAGTACCTAGGATACAAAACCTTACATCCTGTGGTTAATACAATACATTCCTAATATTAGTATGAAATACATTTGCAACGATACGTCACACATTATTTCACAAGACAAAAAAATATTAAAATAGATCGATACATTCTTATCAGGAGAATGTATCGTACTAAAATTGAATGTGCCTAGTTTACCTGAAGCATATAATGTACTCACAATAATACAGAACAGTTCAAAGCTTGCACACATCGCTTACGTTGTATCTTAAAGATAATATTATACATTACATCTTAAAGAAGTCTTGTATTCAAAGCAGTGCATTTATTTTAATACTGTCTACATCAACTCCACACAGCCGTCACGACGTCAGAGGCTTGCCACGTCACTACTATGAGATCTCGCGCTAGTGCGCCGCGTGCTCACCGTCCTCTATCAACTCGGTACGTCGTTCCGTATCAATTTCGGCCAGTCATGTAATGACGTTATTTTAGACCGTCATATCGTTATTTTAGAAGGTTTTAACATAACTTTTTTTTTCGTGTACATTAATATAAATATTCAGATTTTTCGTACTACTGTTTCATTATACATATAGGTGAAATCTGCAAAATAGATGTCATTTATATATGATGAATTAGATATCACTAATATATCTATCATATAGATATCAGAAATAAGTTTTTAACTCATTTAGAATTGATTTCAACGAATTAGATAATGGGATTTTTTTTATGGCGTATACCTTGTATTTCGAAGAGGCCGCGATTGGAAAACTCCCATTTCTTAGAGAAGCTATAAATAAGTGCAGCCCGTCGCTCTCCCGTAGCGCGGGGGGCGGTTGCCTAGGCGCTCGTCGATGATCGATTTACGGGACCGCTCCGAGACGTCTAAATAAGAATTCGGTGCGAGCTCAATGCGAATAATGATAGCAAAATATTCGACTTAATTGATCGATCGTCAGCGCCCATCAGGACAGACTCATTACGACGACCCTGAAGGGATGGCGAGGCTTGCAATTATTTGTTTACGTATATGAAAATCTGCGGAATAACGCACCTTATGTGTGGCAACGCGGGGCGAGGGTGGCGGGCGTGCAGAGCGTCGTCGGTCAATTAAAAGTTACCAGCTAATCACGGGCTGATCGACCGAGTTTTTATTTTCACTTAAATTTTTGCTTATTATCTCCTAAGAATTTTTATTTATCGTTACTAATGTGTCCATTTAATATTGTATTACAAAATGTTTGAGTAGTTTCTATTAATAGATATATAAGTGGGTGTAGGTGCGTACAGGTTTGTGCGTACGCGGGTGTGTGTGTGTGTGTGTGTGTGTGTGGATGTAAATGTGTGAATATTGTTACGTGTTTATAATTTAGTTGAATAAATCAGTACTTTGCAAAGTGGTTGTAGGCCAGTAATTGAAAGCATTGGCTTATTGGTTTCGGACCTGTCAAACTAACCATTGGCTGCTTATCTCGGAGAGCGGGTCAAACTGGCGGTCGTGGTCGTGATTACCAGGCCGGCGACTGCGACCACGACCGCCAGTGGAGGGGCTTAGGTCTGAGCCTCTCAATCTAAAGTAAAATTGATGTGAGAGGGTACGCCACTGCAATGATGGAAACTAAACTCGACACACATGTACCTTAGATTTAATCGGAGAGAAAAACAGAAACAATCGTGGATGTCTACAAGATTTCTACATGCAAGTGAAAGTTTATAGAACTTTTCCAGGAACCTGGTTGATGTGGAACTCTGAAATTTAGAATGCTGCCTTCCGATATTGAATTTATATATCAATCTATCATTTCTATGCTGAAATATTTATTTGAACTTACAGAATTTTTCTATCTTTATTATTTTAAACTATTACGTCTTATTTTAGAGATCTAAAGATCAAAAAAAATAATCTTCACTAAAAAGAATTCTTTTATTTTTAAATGTGCAAATTTATTTCGTTCATTTTGCCTATTTCCTTTGAAAACCGGATAAAAGATAATAATTAATGAGCTTTAAACTATATAACAATTAAATGAAATAAAGTAATATAAAACCATATGAAATATACAAATTTACTTAAAATAAAAATTAAATTCATTTTGCAATAAATCTTTTTATACTAATTTTGATATTTATGCACTTAAAGGAGCGCATTAAAATGATCTTTTTGACCAAATTTAAAACTTCAAATTTTACGGTCAGATAGTTGCTATACTGGTCATTATTTTATACCTTATCTCATATACATTTATCTTAAAAGTAGAAAATTTAGACTATGTAGATCATTGGTAGTGCACTCAACGTACAATTTTTGAATATTTAAAGCTTAAATTTTCATGGTCATAACCAACTCGACTTCCTGCTGATTTGTTTGTTTATGCCATAGGTGTATATTTGTCTGATTATATAATATAATATATTTAAATTAGAAAAGAGCTACCCCCAATTGCTTGCTCGTCTACCTTTCGAACAAGTAGTGAAGTAGCAAACTAGAAGGTGTAAATTCTTTAAATATTGTGACGTACCTAAAGTATAATTTATAACCTATAGAATGAAAACATGTTTCAATTTGAATTTATCAGTCGCTGCTTTAGTAAATAAAAATTTTGCGATGTTAAATTCTTATCTAATGTTGCGAGCTGCACTCGTAAGCTAAAATGAATTAAAAGTACAAGACAATTACCCTAAGAAAAAAAAAATCGAGAATAGCATTCTATAACTTAAACAAACTCCTCGTGCCTCCCACTTCACCCTTTGTCACCTCTTTTACGCACACTAACATTATTAAATGCATTTGTATTTGGGGTGGAATGGTCGATAGTGCAATAAATCTTGTTTGTTTATGTCGGATGAGATATGTTTACGTCGAGTTCTTATAGATGGTTTATTGGTTAATTTACATGCTTGTTTTCTTTTCGTTTGATCTCAATCCTCGAATCCTCTATAGGGTCATGGTGTAAGACTAATATACTAAACATGATATGAGACCATAAAAATCGCGCCGTCTCAATGTTATTTAGTTTTTTTTCAGAAATTTGAACTAAAAGTCTTGGCCCTATTGTTCAGTCTACATTCCCACCATATTTAAAGGTTCAAATTGCACACCCCATTTTGGGTTGAAAATATTTTGCCTTTAAATATTTTACTATATATTATTATTAATAAGTAGCTATTAAAGTATTTTTTATATGACGACATAAATATGGATTTTGAATCGCTTTCAAGTTATTGTTGATGTGTTTGCAAAACGAGTACGCGAATGTTTAAAAATATTTTATAATTTTCCTTTCAAAATTTTTTACATTGTCGCAGTGGGTACCGTGAACAATTTATATGCTTGTATTTTTACCGACACGCTCTGCAACAAATCGTATGGAAGATTTTACAAAAGACATCCACTCAATAGGAATACCCACAAAGATGAATTGTGTTATGGCGTCGCCGGTATTGCGATAGCATTTTCAAAAGCCTATTTCATCTTCAGATTGGAGCGACGGTCGCCATGGCCACGTGCTCGGGGGCGTCAAATCGAGTTAAGGTTGACCCGAACGTAAAATTCTGATTAAACGTTCAATACTTAAGGAAATCGATAAAACTGCATAGAAAATATAGCATCACATCTGGTTAATTAATAATTTTGATACCAATTTATTTTATATAGCAGAAAATAACTTGTGGTGCTAATAAGGGGACATAAGTTTATATAATACATATTTACATATCAATATTCATTAATATTATTTATATTTTACATATCCATATAACGCACAAACATAATAAAATAATTTTTATACACAAGTAACTTGTGCATACCCATGAAACAGGTCGGCCTTTATTTTTTCAGTGATTGTAATTATTTTCCATACGTTCCTGACATAAAATGTACGGCGCATTTCTTCTCAACCGCTTATACGAATTGTTTTTTATTCTATTTGTACTGTAATATAATATGAAATCCAGTTGGAAGTTGCATACAAGAATATAAGTTTGTATATTTAATCAACTGCTTTGACCAGAAAGGAAACTATTATTGAGTTTACTTAGACATATAAATAGCTGATACAGCTCAGGCAGTGTGAAATTAATTAAAACTCGATTTTAACTTAGAATACGTGTAATAGCACTGTTAATTACATATATTACTACATATATTACTCTATTTTTTGAACACTAACTACGCTTACTACAAATATTTTAATTAAGGCAATGCATTGTAAAGTTGGTCTCAACTAATCTTAAGCTATAGTCTTAACGCACTGAAAAAAATCGATGAAACATTTTGATTGAAATGCAGTTGAGAAAGGGTTACTTTAATGTATGCGATACTAACAAATGCATATTTGTGCAAACTTATAAAAATAAGTTAAAATTGATGTCACCTTCACAGGCAAACATTATCATTCAACTAATACTACGCACTCCTGCACCTATCCCATATATTATGTAAGACTGGTATACAATAATTATTTTTTTTTGCAGCCCCCTGTACCATGGTGGTCATATCCCTTATTTTTCTGTTTACTGTTTATCTGAGCATTTTTCTGTTCCATTTTATCTTTTAGAAAATCACTCTTTTTCTATCTTTATCAATTCTTCTTCCTGTCTCTTAATAAATATTTATACTAAACGATTTATCCACAACATTAGACCAAAGAAAATGCATTTGATCTAGTGAGTGATTAGTGAGCAGTAACGTGTATGGGCAATGCAGTCCCAAAAGCATTTTGCGTCGGTTATGTTATACGCGATACGTTCATGTCACGGTATTCGTGATCCCGGGTTGTTACAGTCAAAATTTTCCCCCAAACAATCCAGTGCTAAAAAATTCAGGAATTCTCTTATTGTGCTAGTCCACTTTTGCAAATTCTGCATTTAAAAATTTAGGATTTGCTGCCAAGTTAGAAATATTTGAATTTAATTAGCTATTATTAATTAGCGCTCCGCCCGTGCGGACATAAAATAAATTGCTGTATAGTTTATATCGAATGATTTTTTTATATGCTGTATTCGAATTAGATTATAATTGATGATTTCTCCATTAGTATCTATCTGTGCCCGCAGCTGCACCCGAGTTGGCATAGAATAAAATCCTACTTTTTTATGAATCGAAGAATCTCTTTCGACTGTAAACACAACCCCGGTCTAAACTATTGGACTTCGATGTGATAACGCTACAGAGAGAAAACTAATAGCGCGCCTTGGAAATAAAATTCACTCAAATGCTGACGGCAAGACGCTCTCGATGTCCCTAAGCGCCCTCTCTGCCGCCCTTTTGTGTGAGTGGGTAGTGCGTGTATTTATATACTTTGTCGCTTCTACGTGCGTCTCGTATTTTATAAGCTGTACATTGTATTATTATAATGAGAATAATAAAAAATATTAACGATACTCTATGTTTCTATTAATTTTACTGCATTTGTTTAGTAATTTTCTTTAATGGCAGATTCTTTTCTCTATATTTGTGCAGAACGGACACAGGTCCGTCAGCGACCGAGCCTTGGTTTCCGATATATGTGACTGTTAGTGAGACCTTCAGCTGATCGGGCAAAGATTTCTCTTGTTTTAAATTAACTATTTACTATTAAACGGGCAAGTTTCTTCTTGAAAATGCTATTACACCGAATTCGGATTGAATGTTAGCGGTATGGGATCTGATATATATGTAGATCAAAACTGAAGGATCTATTATTTTATTGTGATATTAGTTGATCATGACTCGTTGATATCAAACACTGCTTTAGAAAGGTGTGACGTGACGTGATCGTGACGCACACGCTTCTCGTGTTACTATTTGTGTGGTGTGTTTGAAATTTGATAGATTTAGACAATATTTGAAACAATATTGTCTAAATCTATCATAAGTGAACTTCAAATTAATATTCTACCGATTCTCGTCCAATCACTGAAGTTAAGCAGCATCGGGCGCGCTCAGTATTTGGATGAATAACCGCCTTAAAAAACCGCTTGATGTTGGCTTTCTTTCCTGTAGCGTTTTTTCTATGGTAATTTATAATAAAATATCAATCAAAACATTAAATTACTTTGCTTTTAATACTCGCAGGATACACGTCCTCTCTAGACATATTCCATCTATTTTTCACTATTTCACTAATTGCAATTTACAAATATAACTAACGTTTACGCACCCAGGGCAAAGACCGGACATCTCCAATACCGTCCATAACATTATGCTCATCTCAATTTAGTTTGAGATTTGAATTTACGCCCTGAATATTTTAAGCATACCCAGTTATCAAATTCTCCGCAGCTGTATTTGAACCGTTTTCTCACTGTCATTACTAAAGTGTGTTTTTTAAATTATGTCTCATGTTTCCTGATGTCGTTGTTCAACGATCACGTGGTTTGGACGACTACGAAATCTCAGAATGCGTTTGACTGCACTTACTAACGAATTCATCTTTATGGGGAATAGCACAAAAAGATTGATTATTTATGTATCACTGTGACGTTACACATTAACTTTCCATCACTGCCTATAACCTAAAGCAATCCTGACACCACTGGAACAATGGCGAAACAATACGTCAAATTCCTAATAAATAAGGAGAAATATTTGCACCTAAAATGTCATCGAATGCCCCAGGTTTAAATAGAAATTGTCATCTGAGACGCAGTTCAAAAATCTCAAACTTTGTTGATAATTAAGCCAATTACAACCATTGCAAACAAAGGTATTTGATTATAAAATATAGAAAGATTTTTCCCCCAATTTATCAAATCAAACAACAACGCAATTGCATTCCCGTGTATCAAATGACACCCTGTGCCGTCTCCCGAAGAGAGATCGCTTAAGGGTTAACCGCATCGACTTGAGCCTTTGTACTAGGGCATACAAAATATTTAGAATAAAATAGGAGCTCTTGCTTAGTTATAAATTTCAATTGTTTATGATTGAATATATAATAGGTAATGTAGGTATAATATTTAATGTACATTTTATAAAACACAGAGAAAAAAATTAAATATTAATGTATTTGACAAAAGCTCTGGGGACTATTAGAAATGACGATAGACTCGGACAAAATTTCCAAAATACCTGAAATGTTTCGTATTTTAAAGATTTTAAAAATTTTGTTCGTTTGTCTATACATTTTTTTGCGAACTCCGAAAATACTGAACAAAATTTGTTGAAATTTGAAATGGTTATATGGTACATTATTTTCCGGAACTAACACATACAATTGTTTTTATTCCGTTTTGCTGCTATTTTTTTACATTATATATATTTTGAACGGAATGACATTTGAGATCGAAATTAGAATCGGTATCTAAAGCTAGGCCATAAAACAGGACAAAATCATGGTTGACAGCGTGATCGGTCGATATGAAAGACTAAAGAAGTCATTTGATATCCACGCGGACGGAGCTGCGGCCGAAAACTAGTCGGTAACGTGGTGTACTCGCTTTCTTTGTTTCTCGTTGTCTCTGGTTGCGTGTACTGCGTTCAGTCGGCGTAATGATCACTGATTACAGCTGTTTTTCCTTACTGCTTTGAAAGAGACCGATGTCATTTTCGAAGCAAGATGTGCAATAATTTTAAGGAAAACTGATTGTTTACATCTATGGGTATAAAGCTTTAGTGTTACCGTCATTAGTATTATGCGTTAGAAAAGAAATATAGTATTTTTTCGGAGTTTATAGTATAAGTTAAAAAAAAAAAAATTTAAATGGGCCTCATGTGCATTATTTAGTGAAATAATGTGTCACCATAGAGACATAGTAGTCCCACCTACGTACTATAATTGAAACTTAGTGAAATAATTTCCTATGTGATATTCATTTGATACGGGATTCATGATGTAGATGTTAGAGATCACTGAGACTCATTTTTAAAATTTTAAACGGTATAGCAAATAGTTATCAGATTACAGAACAATGCAATAGTCCATTAAAATGTTACATTTTTTAGGCCTTACCTTGAGTTTTTTAGAGGACGTAATTTTATTTTTTTGATGTGTGGGGGGGGTCAGTGTAAAGCTAAAAACAAGTTTGTGGGGTCGCCACCCTCGTCCCACGGCCGCCATCTTGAAAATAGGGGTTGAAATGGTATTTACGATATATCTCTTAAACTATTTATTTGATAAAAAAATTTGTTAACATTTTTGTTACAAATTAAATTCGCTACAACTTTGGTCCAGTAACTTTTGTCGTATAACTATAAATAAAAAGTTATAAGCGAAAATCTTCAGAAATTCGAGAAAAAATTTATATTTTTCGATTTAACTTTTTTTTTATTTTACGAAAAAATGATATCTGACCATTTTGTAGATCGTTTTTGAGGAACAACTTTCATTCTGCATCATTTTTATTAAGTCAATAGTTAAGGTTTTACAGCGTCTGAAGTGAGTACTATTTTTCAGTAATTTTAACTATACCTATATTATATGTGTGTACCTATAATATGTCATCAGTTATTGATTGTTTTTTTATTTTTTTACTTTATTATTATAATTTTTTAATTCTAAATTTTGCAATATTATTAAAAATTAATTATTGACTCTTTTTTCACTCCATAACAGGATTTAACAATTATTGATTTTAAAATAATTTTAAATCTGATGGCCGTTACCGAGAATACTGTTCAGGTAGAAAATACCCAAGGACCTTGAGGGAATAAAAGAACAGCTGCCTGCTATTGTTATATTTTTCAAACCTCTGTTATTGTAAGAATAGCTCATAACATTGTGTTGAAGTTGTCGCTCAACCTAGATATATATCTTTAGTTGTGCTACATATACTCCACGTGCGGATGTATTTTATTCTGTTTTTAATAGTGAAGACGATTTCGAATGATTTTAGACACGATTTAAACTTCAGTGATAATTATAATCTTTATTAGCATATAGACTTTTAAGCGTGCTTTTTCCATTATTTCATCATGAGTGATTGTTTTATTTGTAAAAAACCTTTAGGTAAAAATAAAATAAGAACTGTGAAGGCAAAAGGTGTAAAAACTTTACTAGACCGAGCTGTAGCAAAAAATGATGAGGTTAATGAAAAATTATTACAGACTGTTTCGGAAATTAGTGTACATGTTTCGTGTTATTGTTATTACGTGGATAATCGAACTGATAATGTTGTTCGTCGTCGCAGCAGCAGCTCCAGTAGTTTATCTTCAGTTTCAGAAACTGCAGTGCCAGATTTTGATTTTGCGAACAATTGTTTCATTTGTGCCAAACCGGTTCAGGATCCAAATGTTTCGCATACAAGCCGACAGCCGCGAGTTTGTATTGTACGTAATGAGAGTCCAAAAACAAGTATTATGGACCTTATAAACAGACGTTCTGATGACGTTGCAATGGACATTGCTAATCGCATAGCTAATATTCCCAGCTTAGTGGAAGTTGGAGCAAAGTATCATAACAACCGCAGTAAGCAATTGTATTCCAAAAAATGGTCGGTCGAAAATAAAAAAGATGAACGCAAAAATAATATTTACGCAGCAATGGCGGATGTTTTTTCTTACTTGCATGAAAATAGTGAAGAGTGTCAATTTCTCATGACGGATTTAATGAAATCGATTACAGGAGAGTACATTCCCCAGAAGCGTACAATCATTGAACGATTGAAAGCGAAGTACAAGGATGAAATTGTATTTTTTTTAACGAATCCGGTCACGATGATATAGTCTGTTTTAAAGGGTTCATTTATAAAATTATATCAAACAAACCGCCTTCTCAAAAAAAAAATGATGTTCGTGAACAGAGATTACAAATAGTTAGAGATGCAGCTGCTATTATTTTGGAAGATATTCGTTCACAGTGTTACGAGACAAAGAAGTATCCACCTTCTGATAGTTTTCTAAAGGATGTTAATAATCTAATTCCCGAAACTTTATCAGTTTTATTGAAAGGAATTATTTGCCAATCTAAACGCAAGTCACTAAATGCAGCGGAAAGAAAGTGCACATCAATTGCTCACTCTATCATTGCAGCAACTCGACCTGCTTCATTTATTTCTCCTCTGCTACTTGGAGTTGGATCTTTCTTGTATAAAAAGTATGGCTCCAGTAATCTCATTGATGTCCTTTCATCGTTAGGATTCTCCGCATCCTATAATGCCATTTCATTATTCGAAGATTCTTGTGCTTTTCGTCCGGCGCTTAATATCTTACCTCATGCTTTTTTTCAGTTTGTTTTTTGACAATGCTGATTTTAATAGCAATACAATTGATGGTAAAAATACTTTCCATGCGATGGGTGGTATTCAATGCGTTACACCTTATAACAGTATCGAAAATGATACAAATGATACCAGTTTACCACGAGTATCCAAAAAAATACCTGCTTCAATTAAATCTACGCTTGGATTAATTCCTCTTGCATCCTACTCAAAAGGCAAAACCGTTGGTCTCAGTAAAATAAATGTTTCAGTAATTGAAAGGGCCACACAATCGACCAAACAAATTGTTCCTACACCTTGTGATTTTATGTGGCTGTATTGTAAATGGTCATGCACTGTGAATATCAGCGGATGGAATGGATTTATGATCGAAGCAACTGCTGAAAAACCTTTTGAAAGAAGTAGAATTATATGCTTGCCATTTATAATCGCTCCGCCAACAGATTATGATACAATTTTAACATCTCTTTTATTTTCTATTGAAAAATGTAAAGCTTCCAATCAAAAAACATGTATTGTGACATTTGATAAACCGCTATATTGGAAAGCTCGAGACATTACAGCTGCTGCTGATCCTAATACCGATCTATCGAAGGTCGTAGTTCGATTAGGTGGGTTCCATTTGCTTATGTCGTTCATAGGTGCGATTGGATATATCATGTCTGGTAGTGGACTCGAAGATATCTTCAAATTAATTTATGCTGAGAACTGCGTACAGCATATAATGTCTGGACATGCTTATGGTAGGGCTGTACGTGCTCATTTGCTAGTGCATTTATCAATAACAAAAATAGTTATGGATTCAATAGAATTTACACAAGAAGAACGAGATTTTCTGGATGATAATAGTACTGATATTGATAGAACAAGAATTTTTGAAGCTATACATAATCCTCTATTCCAACAAATAACTACCAAATTTGAGGAGGCTTTGAACATGCTGGAAAGAAAAGGACCATCGGCAAAATTATGAGTTCAATATTACAGACTAGTCACTCTTCTGAAACATTTCATAGAGGCAGAACGCTCCGGAAATTGGTCTTTGCATCTAAAGACTATCAGAAACATGCTCCCGATTTTCCACTCAAGTGGGCATTTCTTGTTTGCCAAGTCGAGTCATCTATATTTGCAAGATATGCTGAATCTTGAGAAAATAATGACTCCTGAAGAATTTCATTCTTTCACAGCCTTAGGCTATTTTACTATTAGACGAACGGATAAATTTTGGAGTGCGATCATGTCTGATCAAACTATTGAGCAGACTCTTATGAGAATGTTTAAATCATCTGGAGGACTAACGCACGGGCGCGGTATTACTGAGAGTACGCTGGCATCGTGGACCCTTGGAATGATACGTCTACAAGATGTTTGTGAACAAGTAACAGAATACTGCAACCTTTCAATGGATACTTCATAACAACATATTGATTACCGAGATTCACGCATAAAACGTGACAACGAAGATCTTGAAAAAATAGATAATTGGTTCGCAACTCATGTCTTTACCCAAGATTGCTCTGAATTAATTTGCATTGCTAATGGTATAGTTGCTTCAGAGGATATTAATTGTCAACGTGCCTTTGAGATAGGAGAAGATTTGATTACTAATATCATAGGTTCTGATTTTCAACGGTTATCATTTCAGCGTAAAAGTAAGGTTCTTTCTTTCAGCGCTATGACAAGTACTATTGAAGTTGATAAAACTCGTGTCGTCATTAATCCATTACTCTTATTTCAACGAATGTGCATTTCAAGAGAAACAGTCGGTGATGTCAAAGAATACTTAAAGTATGAATTAGCACCTTTCCCATTGTCATTATTCGCGGAGGATGGCATGAGAAAAGGTACTAAGTCATCTTTGTTTAATGCTTTTACACCGGTAGACCGATCTTCTAACATCAGCGCCAGGAGTCATTTTGTTATTGACGGTGGTTTTCCTTTACATAAAGTAATTTGGGATCGAAATTCATCATTCAAGGATATAACTACAAAATACGTCAAATATGTACAAGAACACTTCGGGCTCTCTGCAAGCATTGTTTTGACGGTTACTCAGACGACCCTGATATTGCAGGAACAAAGTCTTAAACGTTTGCCGCACGAAAACATCAGTCGACCGAAGTAAAAATTTGACAAGAACACCATACCGACATTATCACAAGAGAAATTTCGGTAATGAGAAGAACAAATCTAACTTTATTATACTTCTTAAAACTGTATTCTCGGAAATGGGTTTCACTGTTGACTAAGCAGAATCAGACGCAGACGCTCTTTATCGTTCGCACTGCTTTCTGCATCTCCATTATTATTTAATACCGTTACTATTGTAGCTGAAGATATTGACATACTGATATTGCTCACAGCACTTGGCAGAAAAAAGCAAATGTATTTTTAAAACCATCGGACGGAACAGCAGAACAATTATATAGTGTAAGTTTCATGTATGGAGATGTCATTGAATAACTTGCTGCGCTTTTTCCGGATGTGACAATCTCAGTTCCTTACAATATCGGTAAAATGAAATTTGTGAAAACCCTGGAGAAACATTTAGAGTTTGTCTGGAACGGCGGCTTTGTTTCTCAACAAGAGAGTTGACCCTGTTGCTCACTGTAATTGGTGAACGTTTTTATCTCTTTATACGATGGTAATAAAGATGATAATTCCTCTTGACAGCCTAAGATACAAACAATTCGCCAAGGCAGTGACAAAAGTACATTTAATTTATCTTCACTTCCTCCTACACAAGACACAGCTCGCTTTCATACTTTCCGAGTCTACCATCAGGTCCAGTCGTGGCTTGGTAATTATAATGATCTCGAAGACTGGGGCTGGAAAATGTGGAAAATTATTGATGCCAGTGCAGAACTCTAAAGGTCCAGCAACCCTGAGGTTCTAAATTGATCTTTTGCAAAGGAAACTGTGGAGCGATGTGTGGATGCCGAAAAGCAGAAATGTGTTCTGCAGTATGCTTCCATTGTTCTGAGAGACTTGCAGCAACGTAATGGAACCCCTCAGAATTAATAAATAAAAATGACTTTGATGATGAACTGCCAACATTAACACCCCTTCCTTTCTCCAGTTCTCCCACTGGTATTTAATTCAGAAACCCGATCAGATGCTGAGCCGCAGCCTGGTCCATCGAAACGACTGAGGACGGAGTAGTTCTAATTTAGAAAATCACCGTAGATTATGCCTATTGGGATACCACGTAAAACGCGCCTCTAGACTCTCCTCGTGGGTGGTGGGGAAAAGAGTCACATTTAATTATTAATAACATTGCAAAATTTAGAATTAAAAAAATATAATAATAAAGAAAAAAAAATAAAAAACAACAATAACTGATGACATATTATAGGAACACACGTATAATATAGCTATAGTTAAGAAAACAAAATAGTACTCACTTCGAGCGCTGTAAAACCTTAACTATTGGCTTAATGAAAAATGATGCGAATGAAAGTTGTTGTCAAAAACGATCTACAAAATGGTCAGATATCATTTTTTCGTAAAATGATAAAAAGTTAAACCGAAAAATATAAATTTTTTCTCGAATTTCTGAAGATTTTCGCTTATAACTTTTTATTTATAGTTATACGACAAAAATTACTGGACCAAAGTTGCAGAGAATTTAATTTGTAAACAAAAATGTTAACAATTTTTTTATCAAATAAATAGTTTAAGAGATATATCGTAAATACCATTTCACCCCTATTTTCAAGATGGCGGCCAGGACAAGGGTGGTGACCCCACAAACTTGTTTTTAGCTTTACACTGACCCCCCACACATCAAAAAAATAAAATTACGTCCCCTAAAAAACGCAACCCCAAATGTAACTTTTCAATGGACTAGGTATAAGAAATATGGGTGCCTACCAATAGGACAAAACATAAGTTAATATGTTTCCTAACTTCTTTAAGTTCAAAATAGTATTTTAATATCTTCTAATAAATAAATTTCATTCTTGTTACTTACTGAACGTAGATCATATTTATAGCCTCATTAAAATTTAAAATAACTTTTAAAATTGTTAAAAATATTATTAAAAAAATAAACCTTATTATTCTACTCCTGATACTCAATATTCATCTCGTTCTCTCGTAGGTTATTATTCTGAAATTTCACTTTTACACGAATTGCATACACGTAGATTTTATGCGTAAAGAACTCACACGGTGTGTGAGTTTATTTTAGACACCAGTGTGGGAGTTACATAGAGAAGAATAAAGATATCTGTTGTCTTTCGTTATGATCTAGCACTATCTAGATAATCAGATCAGAAACTCGCACATTATCCACATAATGCTGCATCAACATAAAAATAATGCAATTTAGGATAAAAATTCGTTCCTCGAATTTGATGTACGATACAAAATTTTACTGAATATGAAACCGGGATCAAGAACTTAAAGAGGTAATATTTGTTCAAACTATCCGTGTAAAGAGGGGCGCGGATTTACACGAGGATGCGAGGGAGACACGGTGTTTCTCGAGTACTAACCGGTACGGTAATTAATACAGTGTCTGGCGCTGCTGCCTTTTTTTTTCAATACACGGGAAAATTTTCATGAACGGAAGATGGGAGATATGTGGGAGCCCACTAAAAACACTCCCGTGGAGTGACACTATTTTTGAAGCTATTACATATGGTAACCGTAGTACAGCAGCTTCGCCGGGCGTCAAGGCGAATGCTAACAAACAAAACACTCGGGCGCTACGTGCTGAGTTTGGTGAGTTCGCGTCGCGTGGGGATGTAGTGATGTGACTCAGTATGGTACGACAAGGGAATTTTGTTTGGACGGGTTAAATCCCGTTACTTTTTATTGCCTCCATGAGCGAAGCTTGTTCGGCTAAAATTGAAATTTTTTCGTGTGATTCGCGGGGGCATTCAATTTATTCACAAATAGCGCGAGCTCACGGATGTCGATGATTGAGGTCACCGACACCAGGTTCTCGATGTCCTCGATGGACGTAGCTGTGAGATTTTCCTGACCGACTCCTTCTCCATCATCCCATTTCTCCCACCACGAGGTTACCTAATCCGACCCAAAACGCCGGCACGCGCTAGTAATTCCTCTGGGTTGCGATTTGCATGTTCGCTTGCTACTCGAAATTACTACAAAATTAAAATTAAAAACATCACAAAATGTTATATTTTGTTATTTCTTTATTTTAATTTTATATCATGTAATAATAATAATTTTATAACATCTATAAATCTTTTTAACGCGCACCAAATTAATCCTATTTCCAAGGCTCAAACGTCTCAGTCTTGTTACACGAACTACCTTGTTAAACGATATAATTATATTTCGATGACGTTTTAAATGCAAAACAATGGGATCTTGACGCTTTTGTATCACCTGTCCAGGTATTACGGTCGGTTATTTGAGCAACAATTATTGCACTCCATTTGAAATTTGTAAAAAATAATTTACCCTATACATTTTGGTGGACGCTCTGATTTTATGCAGTTTTCATTAAACAAAAGCATTATTTTTCAAGGTATTTGATTATTGTAATGTATATATATATATTGTATGCACTGGTTCTAATTCACCTAATTCACATTCATTAATTGCACTTGACACAGTGGCAAACTAAAGGGATGGAAAAGAGAGGAACTCACCCTTCTGTATGATGTCTTCACTCTCGGCGGCCGCCGTGGTTTCGAGCACGACTGCGCGTCTGCGCTGGTTTTACACTGAACACGTAGTATGGACTTGCGATTCACAATAATTACATTAATAATTGTAACTACACACAATATGATGAGCGATTTGCGGTTGCGTCCGCGTTCGATATACAGAAGACAGCAGTGCGGGTAGAAACAAACTGAATTGCGGGCGTAAGGGAGGGGGCTATTGCCACTGCATTTAATCTCGAGAATACGGCGTAAACACACACATATATATATATATATGCGTGCGTGCGTTTGTGTGTGTGTCAGCGTGTGTTATTGTTAAACTCCAACACCGTTCGATAGATCATTATGAAAGTTGACATGTATACATATTTTTTTGCATGAAGGAGGTACATGTGCTAACTGCATTTATGTAACTCCTCACCAGCAGAACGCTACAGCATATCAATTTCTGTACCGTTCAATCGATCACCATGAAATTTAATATGTTACTGTATTTGGACACGAGGTAATGTTTTTTTGGTATTCAAATCTATAAAGTAAAATAATTTTTCAGCATTTTTTTCAAGACAAAAGTCTACATGGGCCGAGCCACGGATAAAAGCTATTAGTTATTATACACGCAAAAGTATGTGTTTTATTTATTCTTCATTCACGCAACGTCCGAGCGACGGATCGCCGTAATTTTTTAAAAAGATGTTTTATAAAAAGAGAATCGTTTAAGTTTCTCCTTTTCTGGAAAAATGACACCTGTGATGATCATAACGATTTCCTTTTTCAAATACAATGTATTCCACGCTGACGACACCGCGAATGAATTGTCACTTTTTTAATATAATAAAAAAAGTGACAATTCATTAAACCTTAACTTATTTTGAAGAACATAATACTTATACATAATTTATTTAAAAAACAAACTCAAATATAATAGACATTTTTTTTAAATAGGTTTAATGTATTTTATAATTCCCTTTTCTTTAAGAGATAATTTTAAGATTTGTATGAATATAAAGAAAACTATAAATAAGGTATTAAAAAGATGACTCTATTAGTAAAAGAACAGTCTCGATTGTTAAGCAACCGAATAATGTGACAGCGCCAGAAAACCGATACCGGCGTTACCTCAGGTATATTGATTTTAAATCGGCTTATATCCCGGCTTCCTTTACTACTTTAAATGAAGAAATACAAAATTCTCTATCGAATACTCTCTATAATATGTAATCATGTAATCATGGTCACTCGAACACCTGTCATAAATAAACTAAATTTTGCTCATCAAAATAAGAAATACCATCCTCTTTCATATCTTTCAACGTTTTAATAATTATTTTTACATTTTTTGACAGAACACTTCGACGTCATAACGGAAGACAACGAAACTGGATACAACGAATGCTAAACTGTCTGTTTTATCATTCGTTTACCTCTGCCTTTTAAAGGCGGATTTAAAGGGATTATGCTCTTTTTTATAGATCAATATACCCGGGCGACACGGCAGGCGCAAATACGTAACAAATAAATTCGTAAGTACAAAAAACACAACTGAAAACTTTTCTATCAAAGTTGTAATAATAGCAATATATGAAGTACATCGCCTTCTCAGAAATCAAATGAAGGTGGAATCTTTCCAGATATTAACAACATCACAGTTGTGAAACGAGAAAATAATTCACGTTCCACTTAATATATAAATTCGAGTGTGGGATTTACTTATAACTCAAGTGAACACTTGTTTTTCCTGAAGATACTTAAATCCTCTTCATGATAAAACATTTCATTATAATGTTATTATGCAATACCTTAGTATAGCACTAGACTTATAATGTTTTATAGTAGGATTAACTAGCGTGTTCAATAATATAGTTTTTGACTTAAACCCAAATATATGTTAAAATTTTGTTAACCAATAAATATAAAGTCGTTCACACTGCTTGAGGCTCCGATACACATTGTTCAATATGACGTGTTATTACGCAATTTTTATTAAATACGATGTAATATATTTTTTTAAATACAATAAATAATAAAACCAGTAAGAGCTTCTTTGACAATTTTTTTTTGTAGTATCAAGAACTTATGTCTATTACAGCCGCGAAGGCCAAGCTTTAATATCAATTAAATAAAATCGTTAACAAAATAACAGAGTCTTTCTTGAGCTGCCTTTGATACAGTTTTGAACTGATAATTCTAAAAGTATTGTTACTTTTAAAATACTAATATGAAATTAATACTGTCACCCGTAAAGCAATTGTCAACCCTTGACAATGTGAACGTGGGAGTTGAACGTATGTTTTCCTCTTATGTTGATTCTATGGCGGGCGCCTATTTTTAATATTTTTACAAAGTTCCGTAATACTTCAGCAAATATACATTACTTCCAGTTTCTAGCTTGTAAATAGCTCAAATAGCTATCTCGTAAAACAAATATGACTCAAATTTTCCTTCAAAGCGGAATACCATATAACATTATTATAGTTACCAAAGTTACATTAGTTGCTCGTGCATGTTTTTGCGCGACCGCCAAAATTGCTATACTCAGCCCACCGGTTAACTTCATGACATATATTATTTCACTGCAAATACTATCTAACAGTTCAATATTTGAAATTCTTGAACTGACATAAGTTATTAAATGGTGGACAAATACACTTTAGTTTTCGAATACTTTGTTTTATTTTTGTTTAGAATAAATTATTAAAAAACGAAATCTTTTTCGGAAACAAAAAACCAAAACTTGGTATTTCTGGAATCAATATCTCGTCAGTATTGTTATCAAAAACAGACTTTCTATAGTTGATATATCTACACAAGTAATTAAAGACGCTTGCATGCAACATGCATTAACATGCAGCGTACAACCCACCGCTGACCCTCGAATCTGCCTCTCCACTACGAATCTCTATCCAAATGATTGAATGTTGATTCCAGAGGATTGACAGATATCGAACAACTAAGCAAGTGTTATTTATTTTTATAATTATCTTATTCCGATTGATGGCTGTCAGCGAAGCAAGAGATATATACAAAGATATTTATACCACGTGAAGATATTTAGTTTTTGTCTATCTTTTTGAGAAATAGGCGTGAGTTTATATTGCTTTATAAAAGAGCAATATAAACTCACGATTTAAAAAAGTGGACTGTATTGACTCATCTGGTTTAATAGTATTAAATTATATAGTTTATATTGAAGACGCGACAATGATATTACACGGCTTATAAACAAGTAAATTCCGCGAAGACGCCGGATGCCCCGCCAACGCGGACCGGTTCAAAAGGTCGAAGGTCGCGACGTCGCCTAATAAATCGATCACCGAAACGGTTAGTAGTGAGCAGATGATGTTATAGGCTTTCCTCACGACACCGTTCTTTGTCTCGATGTCAGCGACGCGGATTACACCATCAGCTCCTGCATATATGTTTACGATGCTACCCAGAGACTGCAAAAGTGGAAGCAATCCTTTACCCTCGATAAGAATTAACGCCACCGAATCGCGTTTAAGACAAGATCCATTTTATTTTCTGCTGCATAGTTAAAATATATTCTTGGCTGAAACGATTCTAGAATTGTTTTTTAATGCACTCTATTCGTTTGAAACACTATAGCCGGCTAACGTTGGTTTTTGACACGTGCAGATGTGTAACAGATATGATTGATCGTCCAATTAAAAAGAAGGTTGAGGCATTGAAATCGGTACGAGAGGAAAAAAGAGTAGTAAAAAGGAGAGAATTTAGTACAGCTTCTATTTCACGTATATATAATCAATCACGTATACATTTCCTCGTATGTGAAATAAGTTAAGAATTCTCTAAGTGGTGTTTTGCAGAGCGAACAGCGTTCGCTTACACGTAGGGTACACTGAATATTTCTGGAATAAATGAGAACAAATTTTTGTGAATGATAAAAAATTAAATTATCGTTTCTCAAAATATTCTCCATTAGTGTTAATGCACATTTTCATATGAATAAATCAATTTTGAAAACATTTATGCCACTCCTATCTGGTGACCTCGGAAACATGTTTTTCATACTCTTCGACAGCCTCTTCTGGTGATGAAAATCGTTTACCGCGTAATTGATTCTTAATTTTTGATTAAGGATTGCTTATAAGTTCAACGTTTTTCTCTTTTATATTTGATTGTTTGGCCATGTTAGAACTGGTACTGACATAGTGCAAGATGATACGACGTTTACGGTTATTTTTACGGAATTCGTAAAGAACTTTCGACAAGCAAATGGTCATGTAACAATTCACGGTACGACAATTCTCCAAAGCAAGAGTATCCACGTGTTCAGTTTTATCAAAAAAAGAAACAATCATCTGCTTAGAGACACTACGCTAGCGCACTTCTTTGGTTGGTTTCGGTTATCTCCATAGCACCATACAGATGATGTTTTGTTTTGGGGTCGTAGTAATAAATCCATATTTTGTAATCTGTTACTATTTACATCTGTTACACCTGTCACCTACATTAAATTTGATGCCCCTTCCTTTAATCTGATAGGCCTGGCATTACACCAAGAAACGGGATCCGATTTATGAGACTCAAATTGTGGGGGATCCACCGCGAGTACAGTTTTTTCATACCAAAATATTTGTTTAGGATGAATTACATTTAATTTATGACTATGCCTAAGGATTCCCGAATCTCATGGTAGATTACATACTTCTGTCTGTTTCGATCATATGGCGCACAACATCAATGTCTTTCTTGTTCACAGCAGTGGCCGGACGACCATCACGAAATTCATCACTGCGATTGATACGATAACTCTTGAATTCTACAAACCAGCTATAACTAGTCGTCACCTGGTGCTGCATTACTAAAAGCAATTCGAAGCCGAGCAAAGCTCTGCTGAGCTGTCAAATTACACTTAAAATCGTAAAAATGATACTACAACAATTTTCACGACTTAAATCCATAGTGATGAAGACACGCAATTTTCGAAATGTCACAATAATATAAAACAATTAACAGTTAGATGAAACAAACTGTATTCTACTAGCCATTTGTAAATTTCGTCATTACTTTTTAAAGATTCTTTATGTAAGTCGCCAGTTCCAGAAACTCATGGTACTATTCACGTACCATTCAAATGGGAAGGGTAAGTAGGAGCAAAGACAAAGTCGATGATTTCTGAGCAAGGTATAATTTATTTTAATAATAATTTGCATAATTCAAAACGGGCTCCTACAAACGTTGTGCCGTCGTCATAATGGAATTTTTTGGGATTACCATGACAAGAGATAAATCTGTGCCACACAGAAATATATATATCTCCTTGGAAAGATCTATCAGGAGCGCCTTTATTTGCGAAACAGACTAAAACACATATGTAAGATTTCAAAGTTCTAGATCCTCCACCCGTATTATAAGATTTCAATACAGGCCCTGCATAATTGAAATTGAAAAAGAGGTATTGGAACCGATGACAGAGCTTTTCAGTACTATGTATTCGTTTTCTCAAATCTATTCAAGCGATATCTATATGAGTACACTTCAATATAAAAAAAAAACACTTCTTTCGTTTTTTATTACTCTCAGAGTCTATTCTCATAGACATCTCTACTTTTTTTTCTCCGTTTGTTTGAACGAACAGAATAACATTCTCGTATTTTGAATTTAATTTATGAACAGAATCCACGTTCGCAGGACTCAGCACGGAGGTCGGACGCCTCGTGTGCCACCAATTTAACCTACTTATTACATCATTCCCTCCCCTTCGAGTTTTAAAATCTAATGAAATTAATTATTGTTTTCTTAGTGGACCCTGTAGTATATAACAGTACAAGGCCTTATGCCCTATTTATAAATGGAACTTCGTACATTGCGAGCGGTGTGATACGATTACATCACATCCTTCCATGGCTTTCAATTTACGATTTCATTTCTTTACAAGTAATCAAATGATCATCTTTCACATCTAAGCAAGCCTAGCCACACTTCCAGTATGTACTCACCTGTCCAAACCACTTTAAAAGACAGACAGATAAGCATATTTAGGTTTTTCGAGTGGTCGAAAAAACTAAACATGCTATGTATTAAAAAAGTCACTTAATAAAAATCTAGTTCAAGCAAAAAAATCATTGTTTTGAGTTGGTGGACTCCCTTCGAGGTTTAAGAGGCTACCAGAAGATGCCGGCCGCCACTGTCTTACAGTGACTCGGCCGATACCATTCCGACGCCGCTCCGCCATCGTATCTTCTCAGCATCTGAAACTGTGAGTTATATGAGGAATCAATTCTGATCATACCACCGACTGTCATTTCAGATTCAGTTTATTTTGGAAAGCGAACCGTACGGATAAACTACCGCATAACTCTACGAGCATAGTTGCCTCCCTGCACAAACTGAATCTCCCTTTTATACTTCTCCTTAACACTTCTCACATGACCATTAATAATTTAAAATGGGTCATAGTAAGCTTTTCATTGTCTTCCCGTTTTTGTACCTTGATTTCAGATGCTGATCGTAGCGTCAGCCGCCCGGAGGTCCACCTGTTCTCGCACGGAACATGTAACATAAAAACAAGAGACATATTAACTTACTAGCTTCGTGAGTGCTAACATGAACGATATATAATATAGTAAATGGGATTGTAAGAGCAATAATTATTAACATCCGCACCTATCTTACCATATCACTATGAGCTAATCTTAAATAAAATTCTTTATTTCAAACGTATATTTACAATAAAATGATTGTCATACCGTCATTATGAAGTAAATACAACTGTTGCTATGGCTACCTAATTTATATCCTTTTTAACAGATATTAAAGTTATACCTACCATTCACATACATCAGATCTTCCTATTATCTTAGGTGACACTTTTTCAATCGAGGTACATAGACTATAACCTGCATTCGCGTACTGAGCGATTCAATTTTATATGTGGTATTCGAATTTTTTTCCAAAATTCTATATGGCCTTCTATAACATCTCATTAATTTAAAGGGTTTAACCTACAATCCTTTTAGGCGCATATATCATTACGAAATCTCCTACGCGAAACTTCAAACATTTTTTAACCCTATCGCTCCTAATTTTTGGTTTCGCCTGTTTTTTTCTAATATCTCTAACAGCCTTGTTAATAACGTTATTTACAAAGTCTTTTCTCTAAGCCACATTATTGTAAGATCGATTTGTATTTCCTAACTCAACAGTATCTAAAGGGAATTCAGGTTCTCGACCAGGAATGACGCCTTATTAATAAATAGGGAGTCATCCCTGTTGTGTTCTGTATAGTGATATAAACGAAAATGTTACTGAAGCTAAAAACATTCACCAGTCTGTCTGGTTACTACTAACATACATCGATTATAGTCGCCAAAGCGTGCGATGAAATCTTTCTATAAATCCATATGTTTGTGGGTAATGAACAAATTGCGATATTGCCCCAAATGATCTGATCGTATCCCTTACAATTCTTGAGCGAAAGACAGTTCTTCGATAGAATATTACTTCTTGTACGGTACCAAATTTACAAAATACATCATTTATTAAGACCTCTGATACTGCATCATCTGTGATCCGCGAAATAGATTATGTGAAAAATATAATTCGAGGCGTACTCTATGGCTGTTTTTATGTATCGATTGCCGTGCATAAACCTTCTAATGAGCCCTAGTATTTCAATACCATTTTATTCCAAAAGGCCTTGTACAAAAATTATTTGCATTAGTTACTAGCCTGATAACTCACTTTCTCTTTCTCTCTAAACTTGTACGACATTATCTGACATATTTTTCTACTTTTTTCTCTGCTTTCTTCACGGAATATCTTTTATTAACTTTCCCAACGTCTTAGTTCAGCCAAAATGCGCCCCATCCAAGGTTCATAACTTCTTTCAAAAACGCCTCTTTTAACATACACTTAGGTAAGACCATAAACTCTTTCCTTTGTTCCAAACAATTTATTATCTTACATAAAGTTTCATTACTTACAAAAAAAAGTCTCAACATCTACCTGTATTTCTACCTAACGTCTCTACAGAAAATCTACAAAACTCGTCAGCTTCCTACAGCTTTTCTACTAAATTCTCCACTCTAATTCTATACACCGCTAATTATATCAACTTCTGTAACGGAGTCACTTCATTATTTTCTTTAAGTGGGTTTTTAGAGAGAAAATATGCTATTATGTTTAGACGTCGCGATGTATGTACAATCTTAAAATTGTACTCTTTTGAACAAATCGCCCATCTACCTAATCTACCACTAACATACTTATTCTCTTTTAACTGACTCAACGCATTGTGGGCTGTTACCACTTCAAATATCATTCCCCAAATATAATGATTAAATAATTTCAATTCCTATAAAACTCCTAAGCATGCGCGTACTTTGGCGAATTATTTCTTTTTGAAGTTATACTTCTTTAGGCGCGTTATGAAAAAATGATGAGAGTTAAATTTTAAGATGCGCGCTCATCAGTGTAACACAAAACAAACAGTGTAACATAAGATTAAGTGTAATACAAAATGATCATGTTGAAGCTGCCCGCTTCGAATTCGAATTCGAAATTCTAATTTTGCATGCATGTATAAATCGGATGACAATGGAATATTATTATGACATAGAGCTGATCTGATGATGGAGCTGGAAGGTAGCCATAGGAACTCTGTAATTAAACGATGCAACCCCATCGAGTTTAGACTCGTTCGATTCGTCTTGACGAGTACTTTGATATTATATGGTAACCAGAGTCTGATGATGGAGCTGGAAGGTGGCCATAGAAACTCCGTAACTAAACGACGCAACCCTATTTGGACTCGTTTAACCCTAGATAACTAATAGATCGTCGAGGCGACTACGCGCTACTCAGTAAAAGTCGAAACCACCCCTTCCCGCTGACCTGAGTGTTTTAACACTCCTTACACCCTGGTGGATGTGACTGTCGGCAATTTCCTGAGGATGTGCCTAGTTGGCGTGAAACGTACGTAGAATTAACAATTTAACGATTAGCGGACTAAGATAATTATAAAAATATATAACACTTGCTTAGGTGTTCGATATCTGTCAATCCTCCGGAATCAATATTCAATTCTTTGGATAGAGATTCATAGTGGAGAGGCAGATTCGAGGGTCAGCGGTGGGTTGCATGCTGCATGTTAATGCATGTTGCAGGCAAGCGTCTACTATGGATTTCCGCGAATTAACACCTCACACAATACAATTTTTTTAGTTTGTTTATGGTACTTACCTACGTTTTGATTCTTTTTATTATTTATTTGATGTGTGTCTATTTTAGATTGATTTGAAGAGTCAAGAGGAGCAAATTTCCCGCTAGCTAGAGGTAGAATCGGAAAGCGTACAGGAGGAGAGATCTGACTACTCAGCTTCAGAAACGGAAGACATTTTAGAGACAGAAATTCATGAA
The DNA here is from genome assembly GCA_005406025.1 of Eumeta japonica. Classification (NCBI taxonomy): domain Eukaryota; kingdom Metazoa; phylum Arthropoda; class Insecta; order Lepidoptera; family Psychidae; genus Eumeta; species Eumeta japonica. The sequence continues at coordinate 29,170 of BGZK01001595.1, forward strand.
GATACAAGCAGCGATTCCGATTCGTGCAGACTTCAGTCTTCGGAGTCTGATAGTGATGTAAACGTACAACCAAGTAAGAGACAAACAACCCAAATTATAGATTCAGATGATTTTTCTTCTGAAAATATTACGGTACCTGGACAAGAAAACTCAAATCAAAATAACAATCACCGTATTATTTAGCCCACTTCTCGCTTTGTTTTTAGAAAAAATAAATATAAGTGGTCTACTCCACCTAGGTCAGCTAGTACTTTGAGGCGAAACATAGTACATTTTAGGGGCCAAAGGGGCCAGGGAATCAATAGATTCACTAGATTTATTTTCTCTCTTCATTACTGTTGAAATGCTGCAACAAATTGTTATGTTTACTAACACAGAGATACTTATTCAGAAAAATAAATATAAACATTATTCGTACAGCATATCACAGACTGATTTAATAGAAATGAGAGCTCTACTTGGTTTACTATTTAATTCAGCGGCTGTGAAAAGCAATCACTTGCCGACTTGTATGCTTTTCAATATTCAGAGATCGGGACCTGTTTTCAAGGCCTGTATGAGCGCTGAAAGATTTAATTTTCTCATAAAATGTCTTCGTTTTGAAAACAAACGAACAAGAGATGAACGAAAATTAGTCGACAAGTTTACATATATACGTGAACTGTGGCAAAAGTTGATTGATAATTTTTAAAAGTGGTATACACCGGGATCATACATAACCGTCGACGAGCAGTTTGTTGGGTTACGTGGAAGATATTCTTCTAAAATTTACATCCCAAACAAACCTAGCAAATATGGAATAAAACTTGTTATGGCTGCTGATGTTAATAGTAACAATATTATAAATTGTATTTCATACCTAGGAAAAGGAACTGATCCGCAGAAGTTACCATTGGCTACATTTTTTATAAAAGAAATAACTTCCACTCTTTATAGCTCCAATCGTAACATAACAATGGACAACTAGTTCACGCCTGTATCCCTGGCTGATGAGTTACTGACTTCACTATATAACTTGACTTTAGTGGGGACATTGAGAAATAATAAACGTGAAATTCCGAAAAGCATTGAAAATTCTCAATTTCAAGTCTCACCCTATCGGTACTTCGATGTTTTGTTACAGTGATGACAAGAGATTCGTTTTATTCAAAGCCAAGTCCAATAAAATTGATTTTCTATTTTCAACCATTCATTATCAACAATATTAATGAAACAACAGGAAAACCAGAAATAATTCATTTTTATAAAAGCACGAAAAAGGCAATCGACACTGTTGGCCAAATGTGTTCAAATATGAGCACAAATCGAAAAACCATGAGATGGCCTATGTGTATACTCTATAACATGCTTAATTTATCTTCAATTAATGCTTAAGCTATTTATGTGTCTAACAACGTGAGAAATAAAAAAAAAACCAATGAGTCGGCGTGATTTTGTAATGAAGTTGGGAGATCAGCTCATGAAGCCCTGGCTGCAGGAACGATTACAAACCATGAGTTTGAGACGTAATATAAGGGTAATGATTTAAGATATTCTTGGTGAATCTTCTACAGTAGAAGCACCGGTTTCGTCTACGTCCAATGCGCGTAAAATTTATTACCTGTGTCCGTCAAAGGCCCGGAGAATGACCAAATATCGTTGCACTAGATGTAGACATGTTGTTATTGCAAGTGGTCACTGTGTAGATACAATGATTATTATTTTATACCTAATTTGTTAACTATAAACTTTACTTTTGTGCCATGTAACAAATTCATGCCTTAATAAATATTTTTGATTATATTTCAATATTTCATTGCGTAACCCCGCTTGACAAAGATGTAGTTATAATTAAACAATGAAAACAGTTTAGTTATCTAGGGTTAATTCGTCTTGACGAGTACTTTGATACTATGTGTTAACCAGGGTCGATGATGGAGCTGGAAGGTGGCCATAGAAACTCCGTAATTAAACGACGCAACCCCATCGAGTTTGGGCTCGTTTGATTCGTCTTGACGAGTATCTTGGTTGGCGTGAATATGCAACTCCAACAAATTTAGGAAAAAAAGTTCATTCCGTTTGTTATGAATGTGGATTATGTCTGATTGATAAGATGGATGACCCAATGCCAAGGTGAGCAGGTGCCGAGGGCTGAATGGTATGAGGGTGTATAAACATTTCTTAAACTGAAATGCATTTACCGTGTTGATTATCCTTTTCCAGTCCTTTTATTATTTCATTGCAATTAATTCAATGATGCCAAAGAACTACTCACACGCGTACATAAGTACATGCACCCAATTTTTTAATTCACTGAACTTTCGTGACACGACGGGTATACTACGGGATGCATCTCCTTCATCTCTTTCGCCTCTTGCATCAAATTTGCAGTAAATGCTTCCCCGCTAGCATCTACTATCAAATAACAGAGTTACTACCTTATAGTCGTTATTCTCATAGTATCTTAATACCGAAGGTTTACACAAATGTTTCATTTCAAATGCCGTTTAACACTCTACTGATCAACTAAATTTGGGGTGTAATTTTCATATTATGTTTATTTTCAGTGATAAATAATCATTTTATGCCACATTGAGTCCAATTCTAATTATTTTCATATTTTTTCAGTCTATCTGTCTATATGTCTTTTTGTAACAACAATTTGACTAATTATGGTAAAATTTGAGATATACTAAGAACATGCAGTTGCGTAAACGATAGGCTACATAAGATTTCGATAAAAAGTCTGTCTGTTTGTTTGTCCAGGCTAATTTCCGAAACGGCTAAATATAATATAATCATACTTTCAACAGAAGCAGACTACCCATTGAGATAAGAAATAAGATACTTTTTATTTATCTGCCTATACTAATATATGACTCTACACATACGATGTTTTTATAAAATTTTGTCGTAAATATTTATTCCTTGATACCGAATGTTTATTTCTATATTTTTCTACTTTTTAATTCAACTTATCCTCTGAAAACTAAGGAATGATTTAAGCGATGTAAATAAAATTTATGATTCGGAAAAAACGTGCAGTTGCGCAATCGACAGTTTGGATGTAATATCATATCAATATAGTGTCTGTTTTTTTGTTCGGTCCAGCTTTTCTCCAAAAAGACTGAATGGATTGTAATCAATTATATTTTTTATTCGATAGACTATGTTTTGTGAGTATGTATTTTTCTTTCTTTGCGTGCTTAAAGCATTCAATATAACGAAACGAGTGATATACAGTAGGTACGTGCGAATAGGAATAATTTCTGGAAAAAAAAAGAAATAAGAACTTTGTATCTAACATTATTTGTGTATTTGTACTTTTATTGAATCGATGCTAATAATACCTCCACCAATAATAAATTCCCTGACTGAAACGGGCTATAACACTTCCTTTTTATGTTATTTTCATATTAAATATGGAAAATACCAATTTTGTACTTTTAAAAATTCTAAAAATTCTTTTACTCGTAAAAAATTAAATTGTCTCGCAATAATATAGCCCAATTTTTGTTTTCATATTAGCACTTGCTACTTCTTCGCCCAAATCAGAACCGTAACTGATGGCAGAATCAAAATTTAAAGCAAGATGTGGAGCAAAATCAAAAAAAAAAAGAAAAAAAAAACATGAATGACAATGCATACAACAAGAAGCTAAAAAAGACAAAATACAATGTTGGATAAGAATATTTATTTCGACCCTAACCTGCCATCTTAGCACGAACACGAGGAATGAGGAATAAAAGGCTTTTAAATCTGACAATGAGCATAAAAGGGCCGTGGTCGCCATGCCACGGGGGCTGAGAATAAAAAAAAAATTGAAAAAGAGATCCAAGTCAAAATCGAGTGTGTGGAAATAAAATTTGAATCCGAAGCGTGGCCGGAATTGTAATAAGGAGCAGTAACTGAAAATTACTCGTCAATTACGATGTTTGCTACGAGAGTAGAACCCTGGATCGAAATTGTATGTCGTTTATTGACCATCGAAAGTAGATGCAATCAGTCATATAATACACAAGTTGGAATCTATAGCTCAGCAGTAAGGAAGAAGAGCCCTAGCTTAATTATCATATAACTTTTACTTCGCATTACAAGCAGAACTTCAGAATGAATCCGAGACAATAGCATAGTGGCATTAATCATCTTTTAACATTATTTTTTTTGTAGTTTTCCCCGTGCAAAAGGGGGGAAAGGAGAAGAAAAACCCATAATGGACCGTCTTATGTCCGAACACATGGGTGTGTCCGACTCGCACGGAGTAAAAACCTCCTGAACAACTATGACTGCTACGTCGAAAGCTTTGAAGCCTTCATCTGAACGCGGCCATTCCAGCATGGCGATGCCGTCGTCGCGTGACTCCTCTATGGGTGCCTTTAAAGCAGGCATTGGAGGTCACGTGAAGTTTGCAGTACAAGCTGATACTTCAAAAGGGACACCGGGAGGAGTGAGAAGCGCACCGGATTGATGACCATTAAAGGTCGTAACGAGTGGTGGGAACCCTATTCCTAATCTGTAGCCATCCTATTTGCTTCTACAAAGCTTTTCAACCTCGATGGTTAGATCGTCGCGCGGATCTGGTCTTCTACAAAAATGATGTGCAGTAGATGGATCGTATAATACGGCCGAAACGATTAATGGATTTGGATGACTACTCGGTTTATCGAAGAAAACTCTCAGATGCGTCATTCATAAATTTAGAAATTGTTGGGAGCTTTAGGTTTTGATAAAGTACAGAGTTTTTGACGTACTATGGTGCGTCAGCTGCTCTTTTACAGAATTTGTTCTGAATTAACTTCAGATCGTGTAAGTGTATCAGGCTTAACTTGAGCAAATACTAGGCTTGCGTACGTCATGACAGGTCTGATACACATCGCATATATCGTACGTTTGTTGCGTAACAACATTTTGCTTTTTCTACCTATCATTGCGTATAGACGAGATAGGTAAAATGATGCTGGTTTCCTAACACGAGCGATATAATCTTTATAGTGAAGTTGCTTATCGATCGTGATGCCTAAGTATTTATAATGGTGTTGCTACGGAATTGATTGATTTAGCATACGTAGGTGGGGAGTATCCATAAGAACTGGAGACTGCAACTTACGTGAACTGTAATCAAAGTAAATTTATGCTGGTTTATCCGGATTGACTTTTTTTCTCCAGAGTTGAAACCATTGTGTCAGTTCATCAATGACCCTCTGTAATCGCAGAAAAATATTCAGAGGCAATTTGATCTCAAAAAGAGCGAGGCATCGTCTGCAAAAAGCGCGAGTTGGACGTCGGCTGATGGTCACGGGGCATTATTTACGTACGCAGAGTACAGCAGTGGAGAGAGCGTGGAGCCTTGCGGTACACCAGTTCTGATCGGGCTCATTGACGAGTCGGTATTGTCGAGTCGAAAAAATGAAGTGGCTATTGCTAACATATTCGTGGATAATAATAACGGGACGATCTGGGAGCTCTAGCTGATAGAGCTTATGTACAAGACTTGCGTGCCAAACCCTATCGAAGACCTTTGCTACATCAAAAAAGACCGCCACTGTCTTCTTTTTAGTTTTCAACCCTTCCGATATATACTCAACTGAGGGGAGGTCACGTGGTTTCCCCAGTTTAAGAATACCAATAACTACAGCTTCCTTCCAAGCTATAGGAAAGTAACGATTTTTGATGCACGCATTGAAAATCGCAACCAAGAAGCCATAGGTAGTGCAGAAAAACACTTAAGTGATTTACTGCTAATTGAATCCATGCCTGGGGCCTTTCTGATTTTAAAAACTTTAATATGTTTACTAATCTCATCCTAGGCGATTGGATCCAGATCGTCTTTAGGTGGAAGAGAAATTCTATGACGAACCTCTTCTTCTACTCTACGTACATACTCAAAGTCGTACGGGGGATTTTCTGAACATTGCTCTTTAATATCATCGGCTAGACATTCAGCTTTTTCCTGGTCGTCGAACGCAACAAACTTATCGGGTTTTCTCAGAGTGGGGACGGAGACAGCTCCTTCCGTTTTAAGAGCTTTTGTTAATCCCGAATAAACTTGGTGACTTGGCAAAATTTCTACCATTAGGTCGCTCCAATTTTCATTTCTAACTTCATCCATAATAAGCACCATAAGCACCATACAGACAACTGCCTCGTCTGTATGGTGCTTTTACTATTATACCCGATAAACCACATACATTGGATAATTTTTGAAGATATTCTTAATTCTGTCACACCTTTCTATGATTACTAGAGATATCCCTAGAGCGTTTCAATCCCTACAGTGCATTCTATGCATTGCCAGGATTAGATAACCTTGTCTTTCTAAATCTGCTCTGATATCCTCGGTCTCGAACTCGAGCGGAGTACCTTTTAGAACTGCTTTCACCTTACGCTCTTTCTCTAGCGCATAGGCGTGAAAAGGCAGATCACTCTTAAAAATAAGATTATTTAGTCTTCTAAAATCATCGATAGTAACTGCTGTGATACTGATCCCTTGCTTGGTGTTGTGTGCACGAGTATAATTTATGTGAAGTCCAGTGCACTCTGATAAAATCATGTTCCATTTTGATTTATCTCTATGACAAATCGGGGTGGCGGTTTGGCTCTTGGCCATGGTGATGGTCTATTTCCAAGTGTATGGTTGCATTTCGTATCTGTGGTCGCTCGCTTACGGCCAGCGACCGATTTCTGACTTACAGTGAACCGAAGACGCCGGAGAGCCAGTATGTTCCGTAAGTTTACCCTTACATGGCTCAATGTCCATATCTGAATCCCTAAACTCTTTGCTGATTTTACGAAGCCGGCGGGCGACTCTCTTGTGTCTCATTTTGATAACTTGGAAAGAGCGTTCCTCCTGTTCCTCCTCGTCCGGACCCTTGACGGTGAAGTCGAATCACTCCGAACCCTGGTAGGACGAACTGGAAGATTGTTCCCTGCGGCTAGCACTTGAAGCAGACCCTACATCATTTAGGATACTATTGGCTTCAGCTGATATAACGTAAGCCTGACTTTCTAAAAAGCTGAAAAACAGACTTTTTAACTCACCTAGTGGCAAGGATTTGAGCGCCTTCTTAGGGCCCCCGGTTACGAGTAGATCGGGAGTGTTATCCATGGTCGTTACACTATATAACTGGATTAGCGACACTACTCTGCACTAAAATAACTAACTTTTTGAATAAATGAATGATTAATGAACGTGAAAGAATCATGTTACTATCAAATATTTGATCAAATCCGATCAACCAAATGATTAGTAAAAAATACGCGAATAATAACACACGATAACAACATGCGTAAAAAACCGCGCAAAATAAACGCGCGAATAATCGTTGAAAATCGCTAACGCAAAGCGCGCGTAGGTGGGAAAGACCTTTATCGACGTTAACGGTCGCTACCCGCCTCGAAGGGCGCGGTAGCATGAGCGCGCGTAACGGATGGGCGCACGCGCGAAAATGGCCGACGGCCGCGGGGCCGCTTATGCAATATCTCGACTTGAACACTAACACAATCAACACAATTGATAACACAAACAACTTAAGCGAGCTTCCGGAACAGCACACACGATATACGTGATCACGCGCGCACGTATCCACTCACGTAACACTAGTACACACAAAGCGGGGCACACGGAACCTATCAAAATTGCGTAAACGTTAAAAAATAATTCCTGAAAAACAGCACAAGGCAGGTCGTGAAAACACGACCTATTGCCATAGAGCAATAGTTGAAAATGCTTTTATATATATAAAATACTGTGCCATATTTATAGGCGCACGGCACCACCACACCCACATGCGGGCGAATGCACACTTAAAACGTTGACGGTTAATGAACATTCACCTGTTTTCCTTTACGATTTTCGAGGGACAAGATTTATTTGCTACTTATTATACCACATTACATGTGTTCATTCCACATTACATGGAATACGTTATCTATTTACGACTTATCTTAATGCACAACGAGTAATTGAATATAATTAACTCAAATATTCGGTTTTCTAAAATTTTATGTACATTTCTTATATTACATATATTTATGTCTCTTTACAAATAACTCAGCGTTACTTTTGAGCCAATCGCGACTAACTTATGCGTTGAGTGTTCATTACACTTTATTAAAATTTAAATATTCTTTACTTAAAAATTTAGGTCGCTGACAATGCCGAGGTCAGCATTGAAATCGGGACAAGAACCCAGAGTGGAACCAAAATCGAGATATGATTAAACTGACTGGCATCGGAATAAAAAACGCAACTGCGGTAGAAGTCGAGAATGAAACGAATCGAGCATAGAAGCGGGATAGCAATCAGGATCTTGATAGAGAACGTGGTCAGTCGCTATACAAGTTGAAGTTCATTGAATGTCCACGCGGTCGGAACCACGGGAAAAACTAGTTATTTCTATTTCACAGATCTGTGTCAAACACAAATATATACTTATGATCTGTACACGTAAGATTTTCAAACTGCCCCGCATGTACTCAAGACGTCGACATCACCAAGATCAAGCGTTTGAGCGCTAATTGACAAAATTTGCCTTTTTTAGTGTTATATGTGCAAACTATCTAATAAATACAAATTGCTTTTCATTGCTCTTGTTAGAATATTATCATTAACATTCACATTCAAAACTTTAAGCCTACCTAACGGTCGTTTCCTGTGACTGTAAATGCATACACAAATTATATATTCTAATCCGAGATATATGGTAATAATAAAAACTCGCGCGATATTTCTTTCAACAGCCTCGCAGATATAATAAGACTTAAGTCGAGTGCCGTAACTAGGACGACCGGGCATGTGCGAGATTCCAATGTTACAGTATATTCGAGCGTTTTAAAAATAAAACGCTCGAATGTACTCATTTAATGCCCGTTATTTGTATAAATCTACAGTCTTATTCTATAAAAATATTTTAGTGATATTTCAAAGATTAAACAAACATGCAAGCCGACAGAGAGAAAGTAGTCCCCCACGCCCATGGACACTCGCAACCCCAACGGTCACTAGTGCGTTGCCGACAAGAAGAAATAGGATTTCTTAGGAAAGGTAAAGGGGCCCATCGGAATTTTTCAGGGAGGAATATGAGATGCGATGAAGGAGGGAATGGGCCGTCGAAACTCACTCATGTGACGAAACGCAACAGTGGAAGCTGCTACTTCACGTCTGTATTCTGCGAGAGTGAGGTATCTTTGAGATACCACACTCTCACAGAACTCAAGTCAACTAGGTCTTGGGTCGACCCGTCATATTTTCATGTTGCAGCACAGTTGGCTATAGAATGTCTACCACATTCTATGTTTTAGACTAAAAATCATGAGACGCTGGCGGCCGGTCTTAACAACTTTGACGCATGGCTCAATATTTGTTACGGTTATTAAATTCGAAGCTGCCTTAGACTTACTTGTGCGTAGGTCTTAGAACCTACTATTATTTTAATTAGAAAATAAATTTTTACATGATCACATCTCAACCAAAATAAATGTAACTGTGCATACATTTATTGTTTTAATCTACCGTAGAAAATCGGAAGTCTAAGCTCTCCGATCTTAAATGAAAAATTGTGAGAGATATATACAACTGTCTTGAAAAGTTTATTTAATCTCACGAGAAACAAGTCCTATTGTTTGTAACTGTTTTGTTTGTATTCTGAAAACTGATAAAATACTCTGTGGTAAAATAAGATTATGGACGGAGCTCGGAGTACATTATTTTCGTTACTCGTATAGAACACAAACGTTGCTCCTGCAGGCTTAGCATGGCGACTATAAGCGAGTGTCTATTTCAAGAGAAACAATTGTTTCTGGCCGCAAATTTGTTTAATATTGTGACGTAAACGCATAAATGAACGAATATACAATTTCATTACTTATGCTCACAGAAAGAACTTCCGAGAATAGATAATGAAACTCTAAATTTGCTCGGTGCAAAGTCATACGAGTATAGGCCATTATATCGTCATATAGATTAGTCATATAGGGAGAACCGAATCGACACCAGCGTTCTCAACGGATAATTTGATAGTTTAATGAAGCTATTTTAAACGTTTAAACTGTCAAATATATGTGCATTTTTAACCATAATCAACTAAACTATATTCACTGTTACGTAATAACTAAACATTTGACAAGCAGACTACGCAATTAAAAGTTAAAAATTATCAAAATAATTTATTAGAAATAGAAACTAGTTTCATGTGGCACAAAAAATATGTTACCAAAGAAGTAAAGAAAACAAAATATTACTAAAACTCTATTCAACACAGCGACTGTACACTTCAACGCTATAAGGACTACAAATAGCTTGCTTGCATTTCATGCAACGGTGCTTGGTCACCCTCCGTGTTTTGGACGGTTACAAATAGCAGATTTGGCATACATTCGACGCATAATGAACAGGGGCTATTCTATTGACCGAATACCTTAAAATTTCTTAGGTCATGAGTTTAAACATGGTTGTTTTGTACATACAGTCGTCAAACACATGTAATTAAAATGCCGGCGAGCATACGACGAGATAACTATAGGTAGCATTTTGAGCAACACGTAATCGCAATCGCGGTGCACCAGGCACTCGAATTAAGAATGTAAACAAAAAGCGTGGTCGGGCGGGCACAAAAGTAAGCTAACTTCAGTTTCGCGGGGGGATGCGTGGTCCAGCGGATGAATGTTTACTTATGTAGGGTTAAATTGAAATTTAAAAATAAAATGAATCACCAGAATTGCTGTTCTGTGAACTGAAAACATACTAATAGCAAACATAAATGTAAATTGTATATATTTCCGGTTGGCAAATGGAAAACGTATCAAAGAAATAAGTGGTTTACTGCAGTAAGAAAGCTTAAGGAATTACTACCAAAGCCTTTATAACTGTATCAACAATAACACTGACATTAGCAGACATTAGGGAATCCATAACTTTTATATAAACTACTAGCTTCCGCCCGCGGCTCCGCATGCGTGGACATAGAATAATCACTCTCTATTTTTCTTGATTAATAATTTCTTTGTCTTATATATCGATTTGTCACCTGACTACGGTCCGCCTGGAGAGACCATGTATCTTCCAGTGATGATCGGCTTGATAGGATGTCATCGACAACGATATCAGTTATTTGGATTTCCTCCGTCCGTGAAAACCGCTCGCGCTTCTACTTGGCGGATTCCAAAAGTGAAAGTATCGCTATACAGGAACTCGATTAAAGTCCGTACGTATTGGTATTTAACTCGTATGTCACCAGTTCGTCCGAAAGTAACTCCTGCTAAAGTATAAGCTGATATCGCCGATCATCGAGACGAACCAGCGTTTTAAAGAACGCCGCTGTGTGAGCTGTGTCGATGTGTATAGGTCCTCACATAGTTTATCCAGCGGTTGACGTGCTCGATCTCCGGAGCCACCTCAGCCCGTAAAAAAATCTCAATCGCACCGGAAAGAAAAACTGCCGCAACGTGCGAAGGATCCGTAACCCGCCTGCATATTGGACTCAATAATATAGCCAAATAACGAGTCCAACGAAATTAGGCCTTCTGGCAGTTAACTAATTTTACCGCACCACAGGATGCTGATTACTATCTTTTCTTCTGATAAAACGTCGACGAGAGCCGATTTATGAAATTCAGGATCCGTTAATTACTACCTCGCCCCATAGAAATAATTTTCATTTAAATCCCACGTTGGATGATATCCAAGCATTCTATCCATAATTACCGTAATCGTTGTCAAAGTTACACCACTCGCATATTGTGGACAAACCGTAATTGATGCCTATCTTAAATTATCGCTTTCTCGAATTTCATCGATAGGCTCACCAATTAGGAACAACATTTGAGTTTTACTACTGTGCGAAGCTCATAAAGATAAAAAAGCCCCAGAGACACGTATCAATTAAAGCCCACGCCGCAATAAAATGGCACTCAAAACAGCAACGCTACTACTATTGAAGGCAGGAATACCGCATCCACCACCTCCAAAATATTGTCGCTCTTGACCGTTCATGTTTACGTCGCCCGCTACCATTGGGCGCATTTTCGCCAAAGTAAGATTACCCTGCAACATACTATTTAGTTTTTCGTGATTTTATTTTCTATATGTATTTAGTATTTCAGTATTCAACCAGGTTACACATTACTTTAATAAATCTTGCAATGTACTTCGAAGTTTATGGGATTCAAAATACAATCAAATTACCCGCAAAACCCAAAACTAATTATATTATATTATGAAAATGAAGCCTTTTTAACCCCACAGTAACCTTTTAATCCTGGTCACGGCATTATTCGGTCGACACATAAAACGAAAGCATTCATTCTGTCTTCGCGGCCGGAGATAGAAGTTGCATACAAATGCGTGGTCACTTGCGTAAAACTTGCTTCGTCATTTGGGGTCGGTTGATGTTTTCTTATCGCTTAGGCTAAATAAAGAGGGGGATTTCAGCAAATACCAAATTTAACTATACATTGGATATGCAGATTTTTGCGGTATTGTAGCGCAAGCCATTTGAAATACGCATTTATTTCTTTTTGTTCGAGAGTGCAGAAGGATTTGCATCAGAAACCTCCATGTACACACGCATTGATGTTTTTCAATTCGGTTAAAAGAATGGTCTATTTGTCAATCTACTTTATACTATGACAAACTAATTTACACATGTCTATAATAAAAGAGTAGAGATGGAAGAAATCTGTACACTAAATGTATTTGAAGAACTATAACTATAAGAGATATTACAAACGCTGACAAAATACATTTCAATGATTTTTAGGACTTTTGTCTTGCTGTTTTAAAGTTGTTCGGAAACTCCATAAAAACTCCAAGAATATTTTATGAATAATTCATCGACGGAACAACATATAAGATATCCTCGTTTCGTTGCTATTTTTTATACCATGTATATTTTGAAGAGAATCGGAATCTAGATCGAGACCAGAATCGAAAATCAAAACGGAACCAGAATTGAAGTAAAAAGCAATAACAAGATCGGGACTAGTCACCAGCGTGGTCAGTCATTATAAAAGGAGTATTTATGATATTTTTACACTGCTTTACCGATGAATTTTAAAATACTTTCAATTCTTCAAAAAAACGTTGCTCTTTGCTAAATATAAGGTCGGGGAAAAGGTTTTTTCGTATTTAATAAATAAAAAATTGCTGCAAAATCTCTTTGAATGTGCTGTTTGTATCTGGCTAGTTTTCGTATCATTAAACATATGACATTTGAAAAAAGAAAAATTAAAGGACAAACGGTGTCCCACCATTTTTCTATTGTTTTCCGTCCACCGAAATGAATGAATGTAATGTAGAAATTCGATAAATATTTAAACAATTTTATCACAAAGAAAGGAAAGATGTAACAAGCCTCTAAAAATATTTGCGACTTATATGGACCTCATGCAGTGTCGGTAAGAGAAATACAAAAGTGGTTCCAGCATTTTCAGTCCGGTAACTTTGATGTCAAAGATAAATCTCGCTCTGGAAAGACAGAAAAATGACAGGACACCGTTTGTAACTTTAATTTTTCATTTTTCAAATGTCATATGTTTAATGATATGAAAACTAGCCAAATGTCATATGTTCAGTGGTACCAAAACTAGCCAGATTTAAACAGCACAATCAAAAGATTTTGCTGCATGTTATTACTTATGAAATACAAAATAACTTTTTCTCCGACCTAATACATGAAAATACGATTGATTTGTTGAAGACATGTTATTATAGGACAGTTTTTCCAAAAGTATATTTTAGAATGATTTTTTAACTACTCTACCGGTAAATTGTAAATTCTAAGCAGCTCATATATAGAAAAACACAACGCCCATCATCGCATACTGCATTAAAACCGGTTGATTCTTTCGAACGATATCGTTAACGAAAAATTCGAAATTAAAGGTTTTTTTTTTCGAATTATAATGTGCAATTTTTGAAAGATTGATGTTTAGCAATCGGTCATCTTTTTCTATTAAAAAAGTAGCGTTGGATATCATAAAACAGATTAAAATCGAAAAAACGCATTTTAAAAATATCGTAATCGAAAAATTATAATAAAAGGGTATTTTCATATATGAGGAGCACAAAACGTATTAGAACTATATTTTTCAGTTCGGATAGCTTGAAAAAGTATTAAAATCGAGCTTATGAGCATAATGAGCTAAATAATTTATTATTCTTTATTTTTGAACACTTTGAGCTCGGAAGTAGTTCCTAAGAACTTTCAAGGACTGCTTGGAGAGTCAATCGTCTTTTTCAATTGTTGAGCTCAAAACGCTCGAAAGCTCATAGATGATATTTATAATTCAAGAAGCTCAAAAATACACCGATAAATATTACAATGAGAAGTTTTGGTCAATCCTTCTGCAGATTTCTTTTATCGTGACATTATTGTGTTTGTCGAATTAGCTAATTATGACACAGAATGACATTTATAAAAGTTTGAAACAAACAATATTTACTCTGACACGATCGAAAATAAAACATAAATTATTGCAACTTCATTAAGGGATAGAAAGCGATTACTCTCTGTCCTAGGGAAAAAACGATCGTTTTTAGTACGCCAACAGTTGCATTAGTCTAAAATTGTCTAATTTCAATCGGCTGGACAGGTATTAAAACATGCATTTTCGATACACGTTATATAAGAGTACATAACGTATAGCGAAAATGCAAGTATGTGAGCGTCTCAATGGATTAGAGACATTCGTCTTCCTTGTGAGGCTGTCAACGATAGAAAGACATCTACTTCCCCGTCCTACGCGCGAGGCAAATAGACACATTCTTAATATACAAAAATCGATGTTTATCTGTTTGTCCCTAAGTTAGTGGACTTTGACGTTGTTTGACTGAACACCATGTAGTTGGTGCAAATACATATATTAAATTTGTGCATTCTGTTTTAACATTTGTCCCCAGCCTTACGTTTTATACTATTGAATCGAACTACCACACCGATTCTAACAATTCTTTCGCTCATAGGAAGCTACACTATTGTCGAGTAACATAGCCTATATATTATTACGGCACTAGCATTTGTCCCGACTTCTTATAAATCGGAACCGCTACCGTACCGCTATGGTAATTAAAAGAAGGACGGGAAATAAAATCGAGAGCCGGAACCAAGACCGAAATTTAGAACGGTGCCAAAGTCGAAACCGAATATGGGACCAGAATTAGAATCAAGAGTGTCATGGGATCGAAATTAGGAACCGCACCGAGACTGAAGACGGAGAATTTGAAGCGGGAACGAAATTGAGATCAACGCCGACACCGTTAACATAATAGAATGAAAACCTCATTCTATGTGTATACGGGCGAAGCCGCAGCGAAAAGCTAGTACTCTGTAAACAACTTAAAAATACCAATACGAGTCGTATATAGAGTATGAAATAGATGAAAAAGTCGCGTGATGCCAGCTAAAAAGAAAAAACATGTTCTGTCTATTTTCTCGAAGACATAAATCACTCTCGAGTCGTTAATGCCGGCAGGGCGAGGACTTTCGGCGTACAAAAGAGTACATTATATCGGATTAAATATACCCCGGAAGATTGTGAAGAAGAAGCGTGAACGTTCAAAATAAAAGATGTACGTACAGACAAGCATGGAACCTCCGTCTTTTTTTTAACGATCACCACCTTCCGTGGCCCCTCCATCTAGGGCGTATGGACCGAATCGCAGAAGAGCCGGGAGACGTCGATAAACCTAATCCCGTGACTCTTCACGCCAGTTCTTTCTGTATTCCTGTTCCTTGTCCCAAAAAACAACGCACTCTTAATAGAGCTCGTACTCCACATTACGGAATTCGTTGTCGAACAGCTCTTCATTGTTCTTATTACTGCCCGCCATGCGATTCGTGCTAAGCACGTACGTATTGTACAAACCGGTGGAGGTTCGCCTGCGTGCACACAAGATCCGCACAATAGAATTCGTTGGAGACGCAGTGCCAGGATAACGCTTTGAATGACGCAGCAAAGACCAATACAGTGCCATGCATAGTCGTCGGGGCTGACACCCCAGTTGATGTTAAAAAGCAACCCCCAAGGCATGTAATGCAAACAAAAGCGCATCACGCCTCCCTTTGAGGCGTCTTAATAAGTTTATTAAAACTGCTGCAATTCGAATGTGACTCGGAAACAGATTACAATGCAAGATAATGTGTTTTAAAAACTCCGCAGGATTTTATCTCAGCGTGTGTTAATTGAAGGAAAACGTTTCTCAAGGATATAGTACATTATATTCAGGCCTCGAGGCAGAATATACAATCTTTTCACAGACGTGTACCGCCTCGACGCTCAATGATCTCGCGCGCCGCCACCGCCCGTCCCGCGATCGGCCCTCCTCGGCCATAGAGAGCTGCCTACCGATAAACTTTTTGTATTTAACCATTGGTTCGAAATTCTTATGATGTGGACTGATAAAAAAAAAGTATTGCTTAAATTTTCAAGGCGGCTCAGTGTTGAATGGAAGTAGAAAATAATGTTTAAAGAAGAAGGATAATAAAAAAGTAGCGTCCACTACACGATTTAAGTTTTAAATGACAATTTAATTTTAACAGAATATCTATATATGTTTCTTTTTCATTCTATTGACAATAACACCAACGTAAACTTTATAAAAATTAATAAAAAGGATTCAATGAATGTCGCCAAAACAATATGGTTTTAGGGCGTCGAATTATTGAACGATGACAGGACAGTGTATTGAAGCTTCAATGAACACGGCACATTATTTAATTTTTAAGAAGTGTTATAATTAAGAATGTTATAAAAAATATCGATATTCGTTTATTCGCGGCACAACATTGAGGGCAATTAAAAACAAATTGTGCTCTAGAATTGCTAATAATAATAATAGTATTTTATGGTTTCCATACCTCCAAAAGAAAAACATCAGTCATGTGTTTATCTGTCCATCTGTGACAGCCAATTTACTTTGAATATACTAAACCGATTAAATTGGCATTTGGAGTACATAGTCTGTGATTCAAACACGGACATGTAACATAACTATGTGAATTTTAAAAATGACAGTTACTTTTGTGAGATAAATTAAAAGTGTTTTACAAACTGTACCATATGAAATCGCTTACTGTGAGAGTCTCGGATATATTATGTAATTTTAAAACTATTTTTTTCTTTTTATGATTGAGAAGTAAATAGCTTTAGAGTTATTTAAGAAAATATATAAAAAATGACAATTCCCCTTTAACTTCGAAACCACTGCGCCTAAAATGTTGAAAAAAGTACGTAAAATTTTCCTTTCTTGAAGATTACAGGAAAATCGGATTTTCTCCATCTGAAATTGTGTTCTTTCTCACGTTTTAATTTCACAGTAGCATCACAAATCCCTAATGAAAAATCAATTAAGAAAATTGCCCGTCCTCTTGAAACGAGATTAATTATAATCTGAAACTGGAGAATATAACGAAGCACGCAACGGCCCACACGTATTTCCGACGATTTGTTATCTTTACAAAAACATAAATTTATTCCAATAAACAGGATGAGTTAATACAAAAACAAAATGTTTTCACAATGTAATATTATTTGTCCCAATTAAATAAATGGCGACAACTAGAACCTTTTCCACATTCATTACGCCTTCACGTGGAGACATAAAATAAAACATCGTCCCGTCGAAGGTAGCATTCTAATGGAATGTCCGATGGTGATGTATAATGGAGCTGGCACCGTGTTATTGTTTAATTTTCACATATATCGAGGATTACGTAAGAGGTTTGACCTTTACAGGGCCCGGTGGAAATGTACTCCACGAACCTTGTTTGTCCACTTGTTTATCCGAAACGCCGGGTACCGAATATCCGGGAAGAGGTGAAACGGAATATCCGGATATCCGGCGGCTGCTTGTCGGCGTGACCAATTAACAAGGTTTAGTATTTTTGGACGTATTTGCGAGGGATTATCGAAAGATAATTGTTTAGCTGTTTTCACGTTAATCTATTTCATTAATAAATTTGTAGCGTTCGATCGCTTAAAATGTTGTTGGTTAATAAAAAAATGTGTAAAATAGTAGACAAACACTTAGTAATTTGTGTGCGTGCGTGTGTGCGTGCGTGTGTGCGTGTGTGTGTGCACTATTTTATACACATTAATATTGCGTAGTCACTTAATCTTACTCAGTATTTTTACTGCGTAATATGTTTTGAGCTATTTTTCTCCGAAACGGCTACTTTAATAATTCTAGTTTCTTTAGCAAAGTAGTTCTAAAAAAAGAAGGAGATTATGAATATTTGCAGAAAGGTGAACAATCGATTCCATGCTCTATATATACTCTATGCATCCTTATTTACTATATAATAGTTAATTCATTAGACTGCGATATAATAAATAAAATAGTCATTACATCCATCGCTGAGTATTTTGTGGTCAACAAATTCGAAAAACTACTAAATTTTAGCAAAAGATTTTTACGTATCATATTCTGGTATTTTAGCTTAATTTTTGTAACATTAAGCACGTATATTACAGGAAATACTTAATCTAATAAAATAAAAATAGCATCAGTGGCAAAGATCATTTGTCTTTTCCCGCTTGTCATCATCTGTTGATCGTGGTGATTCCCGTTATTTATAAGTATTATAAAACCTTAGTATACGAATGACGGGATTCGTATACGAAGGGCGTTCAATAAAGAGTGAGAATGAGTATACCGTCAGTAACTTTTATTATATATGAAAAATAAAATTATTTTTCGACATAATCGCCTTATAGCATAATACATTTTGCACATCTTTTTCCTAAACTTAAAATTCTTTTCTTGAAAAACTGTTCATCATGATCACCTAAAAATTATTATACTGCAACAACTACTGTTTCATCATCTTCGGATCTCTGGTCTTTCATACGCTCCTTCAACCTTAGAAATAGATATAAATCACTAGGTGTAATTCAGTCAGTTGAATATGAAGGACGCTCAAGTATTTCGAAGTCAGCATCTCGAATTACAGCCATAGCAACGGTGGGTCTATGAGCCAAAGCCTTTATCTTGATGGAACATAACAATTTTTGCTAATATATCTAGCCCTTTCTTTCGAAATTCATTACTCGATTGTTTTATTTATTCCGCATATGAAAAGCCCGTAACAGTAGCTCCACGGTCGAGATATTTTATCATGACCACCCTTTTACCATCCCAAGAAAGAGAGCCCATTATCTTTCCAATAGAACGACTGAAATTTCTTAGGGATTGGAAATAATGGTCTTTTCCAAATTCATAGACATAATTTTCTTTCTGGATCGTAATGGTGAAGCCATATTTCACCCATGGTTGTAAATCGAATCAAAAAACTATCGAAATCTCCTTGTAACAATTCCAAAGAAGCTCGAGAAATGTTCAGCCTGATTTGTTTTTGTGCATCGATTAGCGTTCTGGGGACCCAGCGTGCGGATACTTTTTTAATCCCTAAACGTTCATGAAAAATACATGGGCACTACCAGTCCAAATCTTCGTTTCTTCAGCTATAAAACATACCGTGACACCACGATCTGCTAAAACAATTTCGACTTTTTCGGTGACTACCGTAGTTCTTCCAAGTTTAAATCTAGCGCACCAACGGGCAATTGGAAAACACGGTGGTGCGTTTAGTCTTAAAGTAACCTTTAAACCTTAGTTAACTCGTTATGTAGAGAAATTTTTCAAGCACAGATACTTAATAACCACGCGCGATTCAATTTTCTCCATTTTCAATAACACGCTCCGACAAACTGCAAACAAAAGACTTCCATTTTTAAAAAGCAAAGTATATTCTTAAGTATAAATTTTTCATCATTTAAAGTATAAATTTTCCCCCTCATATAATCGGTAGTAGGTAGAGGATAAAGCGGACGATGCGTACAAAATTTCAATGTAGAAATTATTAACTGTAGGTAATGTAAAGCTCAAGCTAGTGTGATGCGCTTAAACGTAATTATAGATAGCGATTAGCGAAGGGAAAGATCAAAATTTTTACGGACTCCCACGCCCCTAGTTGATAATTAAATTATAAATTTGTAAGTTTATGAATGATCTTTATACTTGTGTACATTTATTTCGCGTACAGGGACTTAGTTTAAGATTTATTTTGTTTTTTGTTTATTTGCACATTTTTGTTTATTAAAGATTTAGGTAGTGTACATTTTATTGTCAGGGTAGGGATTATTGATAAGAACAATGGATTTTATATAGTTTTCATAAACTTCATGTGCATAATTCTTGTGATGCACATATGGGTTGCATACCATTTACGCCTTCACGAGGGGACCAATCAGAGATTGGGATTCGAAGCTCTCTGTACAGGACTACAACGACTTAGTGTTGCAAGCGCAGATGGAGCTCACGCGGGGCAGCCATACAGCAGCAGTTCGTGAAATCCGTCGCATGCCTTTCCACTAGATCTCCGCCGCTCTTATGACAACCTTCGATTTCTATCGCATTTATCTCTGACACCCTAATGGACGATGGGTGTCGTCGAGGTCGCGGCTCCCATTTCTCCCAGGGGCGAGCAGCGCGCTGTCACGCGCCGGTATATGCGCCGCCAATCGACGCACTCGCGCTCCCGGTCCCTCATCTGACTGCGACACCGACGTACTTGAGAGCGAGCTCGCAGCTCTTACTGCCGCAGTGATCGAGCTCGGGACTGTCCTCGGAGGAGTCAAGAAGGCCGTCAATGCCGCCCGAAATCAGAGTCAGGGCCAATAGGCCTTCCCTCCTCCCGCCCTCCCGACAGGTGGCTCCGCTGAGCCACAATAGCCACCCGCGCACGACTGCACGAGACATCCATTCAGTCGCTGTCCGGCCTTCGCTCCGAACGGTTGCGCTACAGCGCTCCGTAAGTGCAGTGTGTCCAGATTTCAGTGTTTTTTCATCTGTGTGTGTTTTATGTGCAAGTGTATGCCGAGCCACACACAGTGAAGTGCACAGCGATGAGCTACATCAGCATACTCAAGCTCAAGCGGCAGGAATATAAACAAAATGGCTACGCTCCCTCATTCCCTCATATATAACGAATGCAGTTCATATGTGCACGCGGGTACACTTTCTATAAATTGCAGCCATATTTGTGCATCCGCTGCAGTTCAGTTTGGAGGGTCGTGTTGTTAGCAAATGAATGAATTAATGAAATCTCTGCCCTGTCGATAATCTGTACTTCACACTGCGAAGAAGCGCATTCCGAGGTGTGTGAAGGAACGATCCGAGGTGCGGGCTTACCGGCGCTGGAAATATCGTCCTAACCAAGATTTTATACTGAAATATTACCAATGTCTACTATATAACTATATAAACGGTGTTTAATATAAGCCATTGTAATTGTAATATAAGCCATTGTGTTATTACTTTTTATTTATGTAATGTAATATATTGATATTACAAATACCAATGCGTTTTAATTGATATTGTGAATTATGTTTGTTTTTAGGTATGTATAGTATTTGGTCAAATATCAACTTACTATTCAGTATCTATAAATTTAGATCAAATGGACCGAACACCAGATAGTTACCGGTTATTAGTTTTATATTGTTGGTTATATTTACAAGTACGTAACTAATGTAACATAGATAAAAAATGGTTTGCTGTAAAACTATAAAAAATGGTTTGGACGAATGAATAAATGTATAATTATAATCTACTGGAGAATATTTAGGAAAACAATAAGGGTGTTACTGTACTTCGAAATTGTTTTATTTATGAGTTGTATGGAATGCTTAGTTTGTCAGGTACATGATGGCCGTCACGATGAACAGCGGCACATAACTTTACGTGGGAAGGAGCTAAAAATGGCACACAATATGTAAACCAACAGCACCACGCCACTTTTTCCCGTTGTGAATTATCATATTTTAATTACAAGAAGTATAATAAAAGTAACAATAAAAAAAACCATAAAATTAAAAACTTTTTGTCTACGCCATATTTCATACCATAAATTAGTGTATTTCCTTATGACATATATAATATTCATGTCATGAATATATGTATAAATTAATCAACAGAAAGGGTGTGGGTTTTCTCCATGATAATGCCAGACGACACATATCTTTAGCCACTTAGCAAATATTGAGAGAGTTTGGTTAGGAAGTGTTGAGACATCCACCATCCTGACTGCACCTTCAGATTTTCGCCTGTTTCGGTCTCTTCAGAATTCTTTAGGTTGTGTTAGGTTAACATCAAGAGAGTACCGTCAAACCTATTGTCGCAGTTTCTTTGTTTAGAAATCCCAAAATTCCTACAGCAATGGGATTATGTCAGTACCTACAAAATGGTAACAAGTTGTTGAACAAAATAGCATATTTATATTATAATTAAATATATATAAAATGTGATGAAAAATTATCTTCAATTTGTATATATAATACGAAAAAACTTTTCTCGTTTGTATTTTGTTTTTAAAGGAACACTTTGATCTCGGGCTTGATAATTGACTGACAAAATTTTAATATCAATGATTATTACGAACAGCTGTTCTTAGTGATAATGTGTAAATATTTGTATTATTTTGACTTGTAAATGGACTTAGGTTAAGAATTGTTTTTGTTTTATGTATTTTGTGTTAATTAACTAGTTTGAAAAGTTCTCTCTTTATTGCCCGGGTAGGGATTAGTTGTTAGATATCATTCATTGGACAATATTCGTCTATTTATTCTGTTTGTATATTTATTGTGTTTTTAATGGAATATTTTTTGTCTAGTTTTTATTGTGTTTTGTCGTATTTAATTACGAATTCATTGTGATGCGTAATAAAACCACTTTGAAGAAAAGATCAGCAACGGTACAAGATTTTTTTTGAATGTTTTTGTGTGGTAGGAAGAGTATTTCTCAATCATTATTTCATTGTAAACAAACAGGCTGCTTATTATAAACTTTTAAAGGAAATATCAAAGATGATGAAATTCTGGTAACTTGTGATTGTGCAGAAAATCACGCGCATACAAAATTCTATCACAGGTTTCCATTGGAACAACTATCAATCCACGATTTTCCCCATAGATTTTTATTACAAGAAAAAAGGAAAATCGAACATCAAACGATTATCATGCTGCCTGATTACAAAAATCACGACGCTGTAGTAATTTACGTTTTTCCTACAGCTTTTCATGAATATCTTTCATTAAATTCTCCACATATACGCAGATGTTTGTATTTTTCTGATGGCGCTCCATAAAAATTTACAGATGTTAAATATTTTTCTCATATTTACTACCAAGAAAATTATTATCGTCGTGCAGCTGAGTGGCATTTTAATGTAACGGTGCATGGGAAAGGCCCGTGCGATGGCGCTGGGGGAGCGCTTAAAAGAATGGCTCGAAGAGCAAGCTTACAAATAACCTCAGAAGAGCAATTTTCGACGCCATTAGAATTGTATGAGTGGGCTAGCAAAAAATCTTCTTTAAAAAATATGTCAATCATGTACTGGTGCACAAAAGATTAAGAAGAAACAGAAAATTTTCTCAAAAGTCGTTTTGAAAAGTGCGAAACGATCGCTGGCGCACATAGCATGCATTCTGTTCAGCCAGATCTATGACAACTACGACTCGAAAGAGAGAACATATTCTCCTTCTTAGGATTTCAAAATTGTCAGCTTTTTCAAAAATGAAAAATCAGGAAACAAATGCGCAATAAAAGAAAAATGATTGCCAAAGTAAAATTTTTCATACTTGTATTGTGAAATAATTGAAAATAACAAATTGTTATTATAAAGAGTAGAAAAGAAGGCCAAGTTGTAATATTCAAAGGCCAACATGAATGAATAAAAACTTTAACATAAACACTGTCTATAAGTGATTTTATTCTATACACCATTACCTTCTGTCGAAGTGCGCGCAGTAACTCGCTCGCTGCAACGCCCGGGGCAGATTAAAAAAATTCGTACCACCCACAATTTTCATTTCTCCCCTACAAAATTTTGCTTGAAGATAAAATTTTTCCAACTTTTATCTTTTAAAACCTTTCCTAAATTTCAACGAATATTTTAAAAAAGTACCCAAATTGATACAGCCGTTTTCAAGTTTCACACTTAGCAATACATTTAGCTATTTATTTAATTATATAGATCAAAAACTTAATTCCATAAAATTAATGGTCTAACGTTGTTATCATTTACATAATCATTTACACAATAATAGCCATTTTTCACGAGCTCGATTTTAGAATTGAAAATTAACTCTTTTTTCTTATTTTATTACAAATTGTGCTTTAAAAGAGTGATTGATATTTGACAGTTAGAATTTGAGTTATACCGGTATATGTTTGCGAACATTTGTAAATAATTGATTAACGTATATTAATTAATTTTTTTTCATCACCTTAAAAGTAACATTCGGACGACATAAATATTGAAAAAAAACAACGAAAATAAGTATCACGTTAGCTAAAGAGGTATTATCAACATTCTCACCTTTCACATATTCATTTCGTTTACCCCCATGGACTGTCCGAAATTTGGTTGAGCAGAACGGTAATTGCTACAGCGGCCGTATTAATTTGGTTTACCCCCATGGACTGTCCGAAGTTTGGTTGAGCAGAACGGGTAATTGCTGCAGTGGTCGTATTCATTTGGTTTACTCCCATGGACTGTCCGAAGTTTGGTTGAGAAGAACGGGTAATTGCTGCAGCGGCCGTATGAATTTGGTTTACCCCCATGGACTGTCCGAAATTTGGTTGAGCAGAACGGGTAATTGCTGCAGCGGCCGTATTAATTTGGTTTACCCCCATGAACTGTCCGAAGTTTGGTTGAGCAGAACGGGTAATTGCTGCAGCGGCCGTATTAATTTGGTTTACCCCCATGGACTGTCCGAAGTTTGGTTGAGCAGAACGGGTAATTGCAGCAGCGGCCGTATTAATTTGTTTTACCCCCATGGACTGTCCGAAGTTTGGTTCAGCAGAATGGGTAATTGCTGCAGCGGCCGTATTCATTTGGTTTACCCCATGGACTGTCCGAAGTTTGGTTCAGCAGAATGGGTAATTGCTGCAGCGGCCGTATTCATTTGGTTTACCCCCATGGACTGTCCGAAATTTGTTTGGACTGAACAATTAATTGATCTAGCAGCCTTATTCATTTGGCTTACCACCGTGGACTGTTCGGGCCTTTTACGTATACGGGCTAATCCTTTTATTGGTCACCGGTAAGTTTGATTGGGTAGACCGGACATTTGTAACGATGGCCGCAGTCGATTCAATTAATTTCGAAACCACCTCTTTGTTCCTTCTTGTCTGACCAGGCATTTTTGATTGCTGAGAGTATTTTACTTTTTCTTTTCCTCCTTTGGATTACTTTTGTACGCATTCTAGCCTATAGTATTTTATTTCATTGTTACTAGTATTCAAATAATTAAGGTTTTATATCTGAGAGGGCCTTGTTATGTCCCCACCCCAACGGTTTTTGCTAGATGTTTTCAGTATATTTGTGAACCTTCATACAGATGCCTCGTGTTTCATGACTTTAATAAAATACATAGTGGTTTCCTTTGTTTTGTTGATTTGTCTATTATTTATTTAATATACTGACATTATGTCGACTGAAAAAAAATAACTGAAGTCTATTTTTTGTGACACGTTAATAACTGATAAATTGCTGATATTTTAAGAAAAACTACGTCAAAATGTCAAAAGATTTTGAGGTTATATTTCATGAATTAAAATATAAAGCTATTATTTTACCGGATAAAATTTTTGATTCAAGATATCATAGTAGTTGTTACAAGACATTTACAGCATTGAAAAGACAATTTTTCTCGACAGATGTTAAAAAAAAAGTTCCATCACAGCCCAGTATGTCTTCGTCTGCAATTGAACAACCATCTACATCAGCTAATATCTCAATAAATTATGATACAATCGTACGTGATTCGCTTGTAAAAGATGTGAACCTTCCTAAAACAGAAGAAGACGAAAAAGAAATTGACGCTGAAGCGGAACAACTGTTGGAGGAAATACCTACTGAAGATACAGAAGGATCATTGACTGTGGACACTTCTGACACTGTAGCTTCAGCAAATATAAATTTGTGTTTTTTTTTTTTGTAATACAAAAAAGAAACAATTTCGAGCTAAGAATGTGCCATTACGCACTTCAGAAAAGGATCAATTTGAAAAGACTATTTTATTTGCCCAAAATACAGTGTTCTCTCTCGTGAACTATACTATCATGATGTTTGCTAACAAAATTTTTGAAATCAGAATATTTTCTAATGCATGCATGATTCAATTTTTTAATTTTAACTTAAAACTTATAAATTTTAGTACATACTTTACAAAATTAAATAGTAATTTTTATAAATACAGTGATAAGTAAATCATATTGATGTGAAACAGGGAACGTAATACATATACATCTGACCCGTTAGTGGCTGAGATTTTGTTGTCTGCTGAAGTGTGTACTCGATAAAGACGTCTGCCGTGAATAACATAACTTTTTAAGACTAATAAATAAAATATATCAATGGCAGATCTGGTCAACTACTTTCAAAATTTTATTTTTTTTCAGCACTTTTAAAACTGTCTGCCACAATGTTAAACGCGCGATAATGGTCCGCCACAATTTTTTTCTGATAATAATAATATGTTTGCAAATACCAAAACGGCAGACATGGTCAAATGCATTTAAACTTTGCCAAAAATCGATACCTGTGGTACCCGAGCGCCCGCCGCGCCCACCACTTTGGGCTTAGTGACTCCCTATCTCACGTATGCTAGGTATAGAGTCTTCATTGTACAAAACCTCAGGTCTGGTCAAGTACATAAAGGTAGCTTTTCGCTGGCTCTTAGACTAATATGTTTATGGCTTTATCGAGCTTCTGTTTGCAATCCTGAACCTTTGTTATTTCAGTATTATTTTTTCTACAATGTCAAATTTCATGTACTAAATATTGATAAGGTACAAAAATAAATGAATATGTCATCTATTCATTCGCTGTTATTTACCTATTTATTAATAAGCAGCTCTTGCTTTAACGTACTTACAAAAGAGATAGGTAAATACAATTACCAAGCGAAGGATTTATGATTTTTTTATGTTTGTATTCAAATAACATCTACCAACTTCATGAAGAAAACTGCTTACATGCACATAAGAATCGGAGGATCGATGAGTTTCAAAGGTGGGATCTGGTCATCACAAGCAGATTGAAAACAGTTATTTTGTTTAATACTGTCAACGCTTACTTTGATTTAGTGCGTTTTTGTAAACTCACTTTTCATCTGAAGTTTGGTCCATGTTTACGTGATTGTTAGTTACTTAGTACTTTTTTAGTAAGTTACTTGGTATTTTTTTTCATTAAATATCTGTACAACAATAACAAAAAGTTCAATTTATTTCACACAAGAACTCCTATGCTTCTCCTCGGAGCTGCCGCCGCCGTGGCCGATGGAGTTGTGAGCGCTAAAACTCTAGCGCGCCGTCACCAGTGAACTAGACTAAGGGACAAGCGTTAGAACAAGATAGTTTATATTGAAAATTTTTCTTTATAAAAAAAAAGTTTGTTTTGATATTTTCCAAATTATTATAATTGTTATGTTTTAATTCTAAATATAATGATAGTTTCAAATTCTCATAACAAAGTGTTTACACATTATTAAAAATTAATAAAAAAGTTTGAGTATATTAATTATAGTATAGTATAGTAATTCTAATTATATTACAGTAATTCCCACTGTTATTTGTTCAGAGATTATAGAAAGAATGTAAAAAGTGAAGTATAACATCTAGAACTTGCGGTATGCATCATCAGGTAACATTCACTTCATGAATGCGACAGGCATGTGAACATAAAGAAGGGACCACCGCGTTATTCGGTATATTGTATTGTAATTCTTCCGCGCGACCCACAGCTGGCGCCAGTGCTGTAACATGTCGGTAGGAGTAAACGTTTTCGTATCGTTTCAACGGATTGATAGAAAATATGTGAAATTAATTTAAACATTTTTATCCATCTTTAATATTTTGACACAGATTTTACCTGTTACCGAAGTTTTATGTTAACTCAAATATCATTGACAATTATTATAAGTTTTAATTTTATTAGGTTGAATATAGTGGTCATCAAAACCTCTTCATTAATCTGCGGACGAAAGGAATATTCGACATGGGTAACCATCGAAGAACTCCTTCATGAGCAATCGATTTTAAGAGCAATACCAGATTATGATTTATTAGGACACTTTAATATGTATACAAACTGTAAATCTGACGATGTTAAGCATTAAAAATTTCTTCCTACTTTATCATCTGTAACTCACATAGCACATTAGCATCAAGATACACAGTAGTAGACCTGTATACAAGTTCTACATAGTTCTTAAAGTGTTAACTCGTGTCTTTATTCGAGAGTTGTAGCGTGATATAATATCTTAATATTTTAAATTTTGATGCCCAATCTCATAGAAAAAAACTTGTGTAAAGCCTTTACTAACGTTATACATAGGTGTTAATATTACTGCATAAAAATGTTATTAAACGAGCAACAATTACTTTACGTAGTTATACAAAGGTGTTCCGTAAGCTCCATTGTATTAATGAAGGATAAAATATTTGAACTCCTTTACTAATCTTTATTAGGTCGCTAATTAGAAAGTATTGTCTACTTAAAACCTTTTTACATCTATAAACTTGAAGTTGTCGAAACGTCGAGTTATACAAAGAATTTATAATGGTGTCATATAGATGTTGAATACGATGTAACTGAACTGTACAAAATTAAGTACTAGAGGCCGATAGATAAAGTTTTAAAGTGAATCATTTTCATATAAGAATGATTTCTTTTTTAATTACATCTGAGTACTGTAAAAACGATCATAGACAAAGAAATGTCTGATGATATTATTATTTAATGCTTTAAAATGTAATTGTTCATTGATTATCTTTTTTCATGTTTCCCGAGTCCCGAGTTTATTGTGCTCTCAATAATGATTAAATTTAAGCACAATTATTGAAAACCATAAAAAACATTATTAACATTAAAAAGTATTTAGAAATTGATTCACAAAAAAAGATTAATTTTAATGAATACCATTCATAAGAATTCGTAACATGAATAGAAAAATTGTGTATTTTGTTGATTACAAGTTTTTTTTTTCATGGCTATGTTGACTAAAACAAAGGCCATTTCTTTTGAGACATTAAAATCTTCTTTTAGCACTGTTACAGCTCTTAGTAATTTACAACATCTTTAGTCAAAAGATGTGGTAAGTCGCAGCATGAGCGGGGTATTTAATGTAGAACCGCCTTTTCACGAACGGCCAATAGTGCGTCACCAAAACATACACTCTCGTTGTACTTGTAACCTTTACGGAAAGTTCATTTCGTAAATAAATAGATCAGTTTTGATTTTAAACGACAGTGTTATGTTGAATGCAATACATTTAGTTTTTTTTATTCCTTATTCTTACGTAAACTAATACCGGGCACTATAGAAACGCAACAAACAGTACCTCGCACTCCCGACCAAAGCTCGGCGATGGCACCGAATTCGCCAATAGGGTCAGCGCGCGTGGCCAGATCGGAGTGAACGTGGCCGTTTCTCAATATCAGCAACTTCAGACTTAGACATGTTCTGATTTCTATTTGACACCTTTAATGAGATATCACGTTAACATGTAGAAATCATTTCATTTATCACGCACACTTACCTAATAAACGCATTTTAAACGTAATTTTGTACCTATCGTAAATATCTTTTTGACACATATTCCGTAAGTGCCTATTGACTCTAGGTGTAGAGATAATACAATTCGTTAGTAGAAAAATTGTTTCTGATTGGAGGTTATGGCCAGATAAATACTCGTAATGTATAATTTAAGCAAAATTCTCATTTCTTATATATTTCCCGTTACATCTTTTCGAAATGAAATCTTTTGCATGATTGCTATTAATGTGCAATTTGAATTTTCACCTTATAACCATTTTTGTATCTTAATTAATTGTACATATTGCACAGGGAATGAATTAGGTTGTTTGCAGGAATTTGTATTTTTTTTTATTATTAAACAGTAAAACTAGTATTGATTTGCGACGTTGCGTCTTTAATGTAATGAGACTTTATCAAGCAGTAAAAAGTAATGTAATAATGAATTAATTACATATATTGTAAAGAATAAAATTAAATATTACTTTTTTAATATTAAAACTAATCTCACTGCTTGTCAACATATTAAAATAAAATACAAACATGTTCCTTTAATAAAATACAATATTTATGTTAATTAAATAGAAGTTGATCTCAAAGACTTATATGAGATTATTAATTTTTTTTATTTGCAAACAACATACACCCTACAAATCCATCATTCAACCATATGATAATAATCTGTATTTAATTAATAAATTTAATAATGTCTATATTTGGTAAACTGCAAAGTACAAACCGAATGGGAAAGTTCATTTGTGTGGCGATTTTCGTAAATTCAAATTTATATATAGAACAAAAACATTTATTTTAGAAAATTTATTTTAAAACAAAAAGTTTAGTCATTATATTAACAGTAATAAAAATATTATGAGTATTTTATTTCAATTAATTAATTTATTTATTCTATTATTATTTATCTATCATTATTCATTTATATATTTTATTATTATTTTAATATTTTTTATTCATAAATAATTAAATCAATGAAAGATTGTTCAACATGTCTGTCTATCTTGACATTCGCCATGACCATTTCGCTTGAATTCCGTTTAAAAATGTTCGATTCTTGATCTAAAACAGATACCTCAGTAAAGTAAAAATTATATCCAGTGTCGAAATAATGACTTGCAAGAGCTGTTTTGTTCTTCGTTAAGATGCTGATAGTCTCGCAGTCGTTGTGATGTTTAATCCTATCACCTAGTTTCTGCTTCGTCCGGTCGATGTAACAGCTTCCACATGTTCACATTATTTTATATACAATATTACACGGGGATAGTTAAGACATTGGAATTGTATCTTTTAATTTGGAATACTGTTACAGACAGTCGCGCTCTTAGTGTTTAATTGGATAATATACATTATGTTGTGTCATAAAAACGGCCTTAGATTAAAAATTCCTTCTATTATGTCGTATTTTCGTGAGTGTTAATTAAAAAAATTGTCTTTTTATTACCGGAGTGGGGATTACTTGTTAGGAATTATTAATTGTGTGATATTTATCTATTTTGCCTATTTTTGTATATTTATTGAGTTTTAATGGAATCCTTTTCTTGTTTATTTTATTTTGTATATCGTGTTTTTTTGTAGTTCTCACCGTACGAAAGGGGTTGGAAATAGGGTTGACAATCGTACTCTAAAATAGAGTATTGTACTCTATATCATAAAGGCATATTCTGTAACACTAATAGAGTACGCTAAAATACTTTTGTTTTTTTTTTTGTTTTGTGCTATGTTGTTATGTGCTGCAAAAAGTAATAAAAAATGCCTTTCTAAAAATTTTAAATAAATGGTAATCTTTTTCGTAAGTAATAAGTCCGTACTCTTTGTTTACCTCCTTTTAAATCAGATGTACTCTATTTCTTCTTATAAAAGTTGGCAACCCTAGTGGGAAAGGCGGAGAAAAACCCATTATCGGACACACCCGTGTGCCCGGGCACACGGGTGTGTCCGACTCGCACGGACTAAAAACTTGAACATCTTATTGCTGCAATGTTGAAAGACAAAGGCTTTGACTGACTCCTTCATCGGAAACGCGGCCATTTAGGCATAGGGATGCCGTCGGCACGTGACTGCCCTATGGGTGTCCTTTTAAGCAGGCACCTCGGCATAGGAGGTCACGTGATGTTTGCCGTACGGACTGAAACTTTAGGAGGGACACCGGGAGGCGCGGGGAGCGCACCGGATTGATGACCTTTAAAGGTTGTAGAGAATGGGGCAACTCCTACTCCTAGTCAATAGCCATCCTATTAACTTCTATAAGTTTTTCCACCTCGACGGTGAGGTCTTCGGGCGGATCTAATAGGACATTCCGTGGTCTTCTACAAAAATGATGTGGAGGAGGTGGTTCGTAAGATACGGCCGAGACTAATTGAATTGAACGGCTACTCGCTATGTCGAAAAAACGCTCTAATGCGTTCTTCATAAATTTTTAAATGGTTGGGAGCTTTAAGTCCCGGTGTAGCACAGAGTTCCTGACGTACAATGGTGCGTCAGTTGCACTCCTACAGAATTTATTCTGCACTATTTGCAGATCATATAGTATCGTACGCTTGTTATGTAACGACATTTTACTTTTCCTACTTTTCCTATTGGACACCTGTTTTCGGTCGCGGAATGTCATTTACATACGCGGAGTAAAGCATACGGGAGAGCGAGGAGCCTTGAGGTACTCCACGGCTGCCCAATTTCAAAACATAGTAACTGTCAAATTTTTTCGAAGTCGATTTATTGCCATTTTTTGTTTTAATAAATTATCAAAAATGCCAAAAAATCGACTTCGAAAAAATTTGTCACTTCCTATGTTTTGAAATTGGGCAGCCATCTAGCTCTGATTGGTCTCACTGACGAGTAAGTATTGTCAAGTCGGAAGGAGAAGTGGCGATTGCTAATATATTGGTAGATAATAATTACAAAACGATCTGGAAGCTCTAGTTGGTAGAGCTTGTATGTAAGACCTGCTATCGTGTTTTGTCGTATTTAATTAGAAATACGAAATTATTTTGATGCGCACATGATTTGCATATGAAATTGTACCTTGGCGAGGTGACCAACCAGAGGCCGAGAACCGCGGCGGTCGTTACGATACGACCGCAAATCGGTGTACCGAGCGCATGTGGCGCCCATGCATGAAAAATACAAAATGCATGGCCACACCCCTTCAATTAAAATATTTGTAACTCATATGTGCAGGCGGATACGCCATCTATAGATTGCAGCGGAATTGGTGCATCCATCGCAGTTCTACTCCGACCGCCACATATGAAGCTCGGCTGTAATAAAGAAGTTTGATCATCTGAAAACGTTGTCCATCAATCCGTTCTTCTAGGCGACTGTGAAAGAAAACCGAGATATGGGCTTACGTGGCGATAGCTGAAATCGCCGTTAGAAATACTGTATTTACTGTTCTTAATAATAGGCAAAGATTGGCTCTCTCAATTACAGTTATAGACCCCGAGATTTAGGCAAAAAATATGTGTAAAAATTACTAAAGTCGAATTCATAAACAACATAAAAAGAGAATATTGTACGTTGTTTGAATCGAGTATGGGAGATTTCAAGGGAGAGCCAACTTATTTGTCTGTTGACTTAAGTGCAAAACCAATATTAATACCCGAAGAACCATTCCATACGCACTAAAGAACAAAGTTAAACAAGACATTGGAAAATTAGTTGCAAATAAAAGAATTAAACCAGTGAACTCCTGCCGTACCATTTTTGAAACCAGACGGGACATTTTGTTTCGGTGGTGATTTCCAAAACAAATAGGCTGGCAGAACTTTTGTATAACTCTTACGTCATACGTAACAAAACTTATAGAGATTGGGAAAGGTCTTGAGTGTCCATGTAATTTGTTTCTATTTAAATATTGATGTACCGCCCACAAAACCACAGGCTAGAGTCCAATAAAATTGATGTTAGGGAGAGAGTTGAGATGTCGTTTTTCATTACTAAAGCCCAATTCAGTAAAAATTAAAGTAGATTTTGTGCAAGTGAAATTAACAATAAACAGTAAAATACCCAAGAAAAAGCAAAAAGCATTGGTCATTAGGTAACATTTATGAGATGTTAGTACCAATCGTTAGCTACAAGGTTGGAAGCGATATGCAAATTAACTTCTTGAATGAGCCGAAGTTTAGGATAAGATTTTTAAGTAATAATATCTATATATGTTTCTATGGTATTACTCTTTATATGTCCTACTTAAGTTTCGTTTGTTTTCAGTCAAAGTAGGGCAAAGTGTTATGTATGTATCATATTTATGTAGAAGGCAGCATATTGGCGGTCCAGAACCAATTATTGTTTTTCGTTAGGCGAGAGGTTCTGATTTTGTATTTTTCTTTTCTATGGTTCGAAAATAAATGTATTGTTAAATAAATAATAAAAAATGTATTAATTAGCTATATTTATAATAAAATATATTACAGCAACCAATTTAAAAAATCCAGTGAAGAACGAATAAATCGATTGATCGAGTAGATTTTTTAGATGATTTCCAGGTAATTTTAGGTTGAAAGAACTGTGACTTAGATCGCGAGATTTTGTGATGTTCAAATGTAATGAAGGCAAAAAGGGTTTTATTGAATTTTGAATTGACAAGAACGTTAGAGAGCTGGAGAAATAAAAAAAAATGTTCACTTTATTAACATTTATTTTCACACATAACATTTATTTCGATAGTATGTCACATAAATCTTAATCTACATCAAGAACAATGATTTGAAAATTTCATTATAAATGTGTAATAATGACCAAATGAACTTATTTTTGGTAACGAATAAAGGAGAAAGCCCACGGAATTATGAACCCGCGAACCATGTTGTTTTTTTGACCATTCTTATTTTTTTGTGGACTGTACGTTGTCTATTATATCACTCGCGTTAGTCATTTGAAAATTCATACCCGGGTTCCAGAATAATTTAAAAAAGTAAAAGATGACGTAAAAGTGTACGCAGTGTTCCTATCAAAAAGTTTCTAAGAATTATTAGATTTCTGTATATTCGATTCAACAGCTAACGTCCAGGAAATGTACTTACTGCTGCGTTATTTTATGGTACTTATGAACTTACTGAAAATGCAGCTAAAGGCATTTACTACAAAATAATTGCAAATATTTTCGAGCAGCACACTCACTCTCTCTAATTAGTAACCTGATGGTTGGTGCTAATTGTACTTTTCTTATGATATGGACTGGAATGCTTCGTAAGCGGGACCACGAGGTAGTTCAATCATACTGTGTCATTATAACTATAGGTATTTCGGCAGCGTGTATTCAATAGGTGGTAATACATGAGTCGTAGAAGGAGAGTGATCTTGAACTGCTGATAATGCCACCACGTCGCGCTTGCCCACAAGGCAACTATGATAACTTTTATATTGCCTGATTAATGGATAAGTTAATTTTTTACAACATTACTACAGTGAGACTGTCATCCGCCGCTTTAAGAAAGTTTGAATTGAGTTCTTTTAAAATGTTACTTTTAATCCCCGATTCACAATTTGCATTCATTCGGTGGTTATATGATATAATTGGCGAAAAATATTTTGATGATATTTTGGTCTTGATGCATGATATTTTTTCGATACCATCCGTGGGCTTTCTCTTTTCGTGGTGATGTAAGAATCTCTAACAGAATGTCAGCATTAATACAGAATGTCCAATAAGTACAGAGACAAACTTTAATTTTAAATGCTTCATAATTGAAATAAGTCGCAGTGATTCGGTTAATAATCCATTTTGGACTTATATTTATATAAAGTAACCAGCGGACCCGATAGATGTCGTGCCCTGTCGCTGGCTTTCCCGTTATTAGTGGGTTCAAGGACAAGTTTTTTTCAATAAAATATGTACTTATTAAGTGATATTCGAAATTGTACTTAACGTTCCAATCTTTTCGTTCTGTCCTTGCATGGTGGACTGAAGGACAAATCAAAATTTTAAAATGTGAGAGGTATTCTATTTCGTAATTATCGAAACACAGCGACCAAAATTTGGAATACAAAAACAACGCCAAGCCACAACGCAGATGACTTGCGTATTGATGCCAACGTCAAATACCATAGAAGTCAACAGCAGCACCACCTATGGCGTACAAACGTAACTATGAATTTATTCTCAGAAGGTTAATTATTCATGAACTTCTCTGAAGATTTTAAAAGCACTTGTTCATTTTAAAAATATTGGGGGGTGGAAGAGGTGAACTTTAGGATTATATGTTCCGATTCGCGAAAAAAATTTCGACACAAAATAAAATTTTAGAACCAGACTGTAACGCTATCTAACAGGTCCAACTGTGTATGTAAACCTTCCAGGGACAGACTCGAACATACACAAAATATTTCATCAATTTTATGTTCACCATTTAAAAGGTAACACACGTACATACAAAAGAATTTCATATATAAAGGTTTCTTTTTTGCTCTAGGATCTCCCTGTAACCTATTTTCCAGAGATTTGAAATATAACATTTTATAATGGCAATCATAATTTCTTGAGCTACTTTTCAGAGTAACGAGAGGATGTCATCAATTACTAAGCCTCCGACGTTCGTCTGTATGTCGGTCAGCGAGCTGTATCGCATGGACGGTAGTATTTGGACATTTGAAATTTTCACAGAATGTGTATTTCTATTTGCGACATAAGAGTAAATGATAAAAATAAAATTAAATTTGAAATTATTGCGGTCCCCATACTAGACACGTGTTTTATTGCGTCTCATAAAAGTATATCAAAATGTCACAAGAGTCATTTGTCTCTGCGTCATGCTATAACTGTATTCATTTTGAATTTTAAAAACATTAAGTGTGAAATATTGCTCTGTAATACAAAACTTATCGTGTGCAAGTCCGGCTTGCACATGGCCGCTTTTTCTAATTCAGGTCCAACGATTTCTGAAAGAATTAATTAAGAGCTTGGGGCATATTACGACCATATTCATTTTTCTGTATAAATTTGACGTTTTGTGACGAAATAATCTGTGAATGGAAGTTTATAATAACAGGTTGCCATATCTGGCCATAAGATGACGCTATTTGTGCCGTTATATTTATTAATATAGGGAATCAACCTTTTTTTTTAATGCACTTATATACATTTTTTTTTAATTCATTGAACCTTCAGACATTGATGACAAGACATTGGTAACATTGCCTTTTGGATCCATAGCTTGTAGAATCATACATATATTTTTTTAATTCTGCTACGAAAATTATTGGGACTTCAAACTAACATTTTGAGGATTAGTAGCATGAAAAAATTGTTTTCCTGAAATATCAATTGGGTCCAGTGGCACGTTAGCCTCTTCATAGATAACAAGAACAGAAAATGTCAACAAACAAAGAAAAATGTAAACAACAAATTGTTTGACGTATATCGTCAATGTTCATTTTTTTTTAATAAAATGTAATTCTATATGGTCAGTACCGCGTAAATAAAATTTGTCTCCTATTGGACATACTTTACGTCAACATCGCACCGTTCATTTAATTATTTTCTGCACTTAAAACTGGACACAACAATAATACAGTTTAAAATATTTTTTTATCTTCCTTAAATAGACCACAAGGTTTGTACGATATTTATGATACACGATGAAACGACATCGTCACATACAAACTTACCAAGTAGGTTCAAATTACATAAACTATATACATTGACGCAATAAAGCTCGTCACAGACACAGATAGATTTGCGCCCCCTTAACTACAAAATTGTTTAGTTTTGTCATGTTATCCATAGAATTTAGTATACAACAAATGTAAATCCTTTCAGGATCGTGACAAACAACAAAGATATCTTTAAGTTAAACATATAGTAATACTAATAACTAAATACTGATACAAACGCAATACTTACACATATAAAAATTTAATGTTAGCAAATCGCAAATCTTCTAAGGATCTTTACCGATCGTTTTGAAATATTTACTCAACTTTGGATCTGGATAAAAGTGTGTTTTTACCTACTTACTGGCATTGTCCCTGACTTCGTCCGCGCGTTTACACAATTGAACCGATTTACTACTACACCGATTTAAAAATTCTTTTACCCATAAAAAGCTCCACTATTCTCAAGCAATACAGCCCGTTCTTTATTTTGGTACTACCATTCGATTTGAATCAAAATTGAAAGCGAAACATGGATCTGAATCGAGAGCCGAGACCGGGATCGAAACTGAGAACCAGATCGTAGACAAGCTCGAGCTGGGCCAGGTTTTTATCATAAATTTAAATCATTTTAAATTTACAGAATTTAAAATAATTAAAAATTAGAAACATCACTTATAAATCATTTTATCCATTCATTCTCTAAACAAAGTACTCAATTATTCAACCAGTTGATCACAAAACGTTTAATGAAAAACAATAATTAAAGAAAATAAACATATCAACTAAAACCTAATTTTTCTAGTTCTTTTTTGTCAACAATCTCTGTAATAAAACTGGAAAAAAACTTGATATTCAATCGAATCGACACTCAATTCAAATCGGTTTTGTTTACAACATTGACAATAGGACTACAAATGCGTTTCTATCACTTAATTTGGAAAAACTACGATCAGCATTTGCAACAGTCACTAGTATTGTTAATGAAATACGCATGTGTTGAGACATAACTCTTGAACATTGTGCCTATAGGTAACATTAATTGTTGCCTGGCTGTCTTCGAAGTAGTGTTGCAGGTCTAAAATTTCATCGCACTTCTGCTGGTTGTTATGCTTTACTTTAAAGTTTTTTTTTTTTTCATATTTTCAAAGTTCACTTGAAGTTAACCCATAACTCTTCTTGTAATTTAAGTCGGTTGTTCTTAATTTACATTTTTTTTATTGTTAAACAAGATATTCCTACGCACTAATATATATTATAATACTATGATACAGCGGGCCTAATACGAGTCGCCTTTCTCACCCGTCGCTCGGCGTCTCTCTTCCGCCCCAGGGAGGGCGACACTAGCGACAACGTGCCAGGACGTGGCGCCCTCTACAACTCGACGACCCGGGCGGCCGCTCGGGTCGCTCACTCTAAAAGCCGGCGCCGCCAATTGCATCGTCGATTGCGTTGAAAGCCGCAGTAGATTCACGGGATCGGATATTTACGATTTATCGATTTGACTTTCAATGCAGAATATTGTACAAGTTTCCTGACAGAATTGTCTTGTAGCGTTACGTATTACTACGCGGTAGACGTATCACGATTAGTGGATGGGATGAAGTCCGCACAAGATCCATACAAAATAGATATATGAGAAAGGCTCGATCCAAAATCGCTCCTTGAAATAGTAACGTTGTATCAACTCGGTGCCTTAGGCACGCCTTATACATATCGTTCGTAAATTATGTTACTCAGCGCCGGCCCTGGCCTCGATCAGGCGGGGCGAGATTGTTTTTCAGCGCCCTCGAGTCAGTGCTTTAATTTTACAGAAACTCTAATTCGGTTTCATGATAAGTGAATGATAATTGCTAATTTTTCAAAATAAGTTTTTATTTCAAACATCAACATATATTAAGCTTAAATTAAATGATGTAACTTTAAGTATCGTAACACCGTTCTATGTCTTTCCGAAAGCGACATCGAAATTTATTTTTAAGTTGAAAATTGTCTTTTGCATTTGGTTTTTTAGCGCTAGGCCGGCGCTGATGTTACTGAACACAAAAACAACATTTTTAATTTATTAAATTTTTAATCTATTAAAAATCTATAAATTTTTGATAATGACTGTAAGCCTTATCTATAAAAAGAGAAATAAGAGGAATATTTTTAACAGCTAATTCCCAGAAGGAATACTTCTTACGAATAATCGATAGCACACGAAATATTCTTTCAAAATTTCTTAAAAGGACAAAAAGAATTAGTTCATGTTACACCACTATTACTTATGTTTTCTTACAGACTTAGATAGTAAGTGAAAGTAATGCATAATAAACACACAGAAACAAGTTCATTTCTAGTATTTTATAGTCACAATATTTTTATCACTTCGAGAACGTACGGCACGTTTTAGCACATCACTATAATTTCTTATTCTAAAGCTGAGCCAACTGCGCGTACATGTTTGTGACTGTGGCTGTTCTCATGACAACAAATATCATGTATTTTAACTTCCCTCCTTGTTATTAAGACATAGAACGAATAATGAAAAGCAAATTACTGTCATTACAAACAGTAACCCATGGTTACAAGAAAACGACCTGTTCGTAACTTGTACGTACGCGACGCATAAATAAAATGAATCACACAGTCACTTTCCATATTTATATAAAAAAATAAAGTCCTAAATGTCAGTAAACAACCTAATGATAATATATATATAAAAACTTTTTTTTCTTAACTTATCTCAAATGTTTAAGCATCGTACAGATCGTAAACAAACCGCGAAAGACATTAAGCATTCGAACTAGCATTTCTTTACATGAGGTACGTACGTGGAAGCCACCGCTCTAACAGTAAGAATGAATGTGATTCGTTATTTATTATACATTATTTACAAAATTTCGCTGAAACATTCATAATATTATTAAATACTAAGATGAGTAAACATTTTTAGAAACTTGGTCTGACAGTTTGAAGATAATAACTGTTATAATGTTGTTTCATGAGTAATTAACAAGGAACGTTGCGTTCTCAAAATGTTGAAAATCTCTAAATTTCTAACGTAAGCTGTCCGTTTTGTATAAAATTAGGACTATATAGTACTTTTTGACTTGATTCATTGAAACACTATATATGATTAGATCCATCGAGATGTCAATATAACATCATAATAACTGCTATACTTCGAAGAGACATACAAAACCTCAAGTCACAAAGGACTGCTATAATCTGAGTCATTTCTCTCAAAGATTCTATTTGACCCTGATCTGACCTGACCCTGCCTATTCTGGACCCTTGATACACATCTAAAGTATAACCCTCTCTCAATATACTTCGTTATATATGCCTTGAACAATTATTCAAGTGCAATTAAAGGTGCATGAAATGGTATATTATCTGGTATTTCATTGTTATCACACATTTTTCTATAACTGGTGGTGATAAAAGTGGTATATAGCTGTCTTTCGAATATTCACGTGAAATACCACCGACGTATCATCTATTACTGATACAGTTACAGTTAAATTTAGGTAATCCATTATTACAACTCTTACATAATTTTGTTTTGACCGAATCTTTTCATTCGAATAGAAAAAACACCAAGAGAATATATGAACAAGGTTAATTAGACAGCTCTGATTGTATGTACTCGTAATTTTTCCATCGGTACTCGAGGCCAATAGTAAGTCACGAAGAATTCTCTAACGCCACCTCAAGTCAGTGAGTAGCTCACCTGCGAGCCGACTTTCATAATTGGCATGTACATAAACATATAAAATCTTTCATACGCATTAGTAGATATATACTTTGTGCAAGTACCTAAATTCCTTAAGTTCTTCAAAGGCCCACGCAGTCCTTCGTCCTTAATCAGAGATTTATGACGGAGTACGCTAGGTTAGAATATCCAAATATTATAATGGATAAAATATATGAAACAAGAAAATGCGGGTGTACGAAATATTCTGGAATCTATACAATAGGTTTTTATTTTAATTAAAGCGTTCAAAATGTATTTCTTAGGAGAATATAGAATTATTTAAAATTATTTCAATCGACTAAAAATCCATGTATAATAAAAACGTGCTATGGATGTTATTACTGACATTGTCCCACGGCATTACCGCTCGCCCAAAGAGCGCAGACATTCTCTTCAACGGAATTACTTCAAGAAGCACAGCTTTTGTCTTGTGCTTATCACTAGAAGAGGAAGAACAAATATTGTCTTTATTTAAAGGGAAGGCCAATAATATTTCAGATATGGAAAATGTACTGAAAACACACGTATGTAATTGCACTGTGCAATTAGCAATTAGTTTAGTGATTATTTTTTTTAAGTCACAAATCTTCATCACAAGTCTAAGAGTACAAATATTGCTCATTTTGTGGAGAATTACTGGGGTTTTTATAAAACGTAAGGAATACTGGGGTACGTGGCGTATATGTATTTATGAATATATAATTTATGTAATATGTACATAAATATGTTATGAAAGACGATTCTCGTCCATCCAAAATGGATAATTACATCAATCGTTATACGATAGAATTACAAATATCAATTATTATCAGTCCACTGACCACATTCATATTACAGTGTAATTTTGTATAAAACTCTACAAACAAACACATCTGTCACCACTGGTATTCGTGGTTAATACATAGCATTTATCACTGCTTCCTATAAATATATTTTTATTAACAACATTAAAGTGTTCTACTTCAGAATAGCGAAACAGAACTCCACTTGTTTTAAAACTCGGTGCATATTAACTTATCAATTACAACACCTCATAATTCAAAAACTATAATATCCATTTAGCACGACACTAACTGATTAATCGACTCGATTCTGTGAATTTTATTGTCCTCAACATAAAACTGTAAATAATAAAAACACTAATTATAACCTCACATGCAATTCAAAAAGATCTATAAAGTCATGGAAGTGAACTTGCTTGGAAAGTGTAAGTTACACTTAAAATGAAGCACGATACCATGTTACTTATTATTAAAGATTTAATCTACGCTTTAATCTTAAAACACCTACTGACTAAAAGATTCTACAAAACACAGAAGCATTTTTGATCACATACGAATCCATAAAAATAAAATTATTATATACCTATTTCCGCCAAAATAATAAAAAACATATCAATTCATAAAAAGTCTTGAAAAACAAGTCCTACTTTCTGATCTCGTAAAAACTCGGTATACGTTTTTGTACATAAACTTTAGATTTTGGCACGGAGCACCGATTGCCTAGTATAAACTTTTGTTTTAATACTAATTTCTAAAACAAAATCTCAATAAAGCCATAAAATCAGAAAAGGCTACGGAAAAAGCTTGACTGAAGCACCTTAATTCCAATACTGCTGGGAGGTGTTCCACTGCGTGCTCGGGAAAGATACCACACGACGGGTGTCGGAGCCCCGCCCGTAATCGCCAGGCTGCGGGACGCCTGTACTCTGAGCCGAGTACATCCCCGGCGGCTGAACCCAGAATCGCGGCAGCGTCTCGTTGTTCTGCGGGTACCCAAGGGATGGAGGCATCTGGTAAGAAATTAAACCGTTACATATATGTATTTATATAAATTACAATAAAATCTAAATTATTTTTAGGTATAATTAGCATTTACTCGTGACTTCCCTCGCAGAAACATAAAACAAAGGAAAAACCAATATCGGCACAGGATCCAGGATTGCAATCGAGAGCGTGTACTGGATCAGTATTGACGAGAGCGGAATCGTAACCGATGTTGGAATCAGAATTGAAATCAGAATTGACAGTGTTGGCAGTGAGGGCAAGATCGAATACAAAGCACGACTGAGATCGCGGCCGAGAACTGAACCGGGTACAAACTC
Source organism: Eumeta japonica (assembly GCA_005406025.1). Taxonomy (NCBI): domain Eukaryota; kingdom Metazoa; phylum Arthropoda; class Insecta; order Lepidoptera; family Psychidae; genus Eumeta; species Eumeta japonica. The sequence goes on from BGZK01001595.1 coordinate 72,197, forward strand.
AAACGAAAAAGCAAAACCGAAATCGAGACGTATATTGGGATCGGCACTGAGAATAGCGCCGACATTGGTGATAATAATGCAGCCTGAATTTAAATCTGGAGTTGAACTGCAGCGTAGATCAGAATTAAGAGCTACATCGATTCATAAAAGGTGCAGATTCTTCGAGCGAAGCCGCGAACAAAATCTCCTTGAACTATAAAATCTAAAACCGTTCATCGCTATAAAATTTTAATCAAGTATTTATGAACATTAATGAAAATATTTCTTTTTCAAAATATATTTCTTAGTTTTTAAAAAAATATTTTTCTAAGTCATTGTTCTGACACCAGAAACTTTATGTACCCCCAAACTATCAGCTGATGTACTCCAGATATTTAACAAAAGTTTTACATGCGTTCTTGGAATTAATTGTCTTAAATTTTTCAATTGATTATTTTAAATAAATAGCATTGTTAAGTCACAAAAAATGTAACATAACGATTAAAAATCTGAAATTTAAGTTTACAAGAAGGCAAAGACGCTCTAAAATTCCTAAAAATTTCCTATTTCTGGCAGTTTACATTTTAATAACAGTGTAATTATGCCAAATTTATTGTTTAAAATACAACAATTTAGAAGTCATTTTTAATTTAATGATAACATCAATACCTTTGTTTTCAGTTGAACTTCTAAGACATGAATAGTATTTTTGTCAATTTTTTAAAGTACCCAAATTCTAAAACGAGCTTTGAATAACGTAACGAAAATATATGTTAAGGTTTGAGTAATTTCAAATTTAATTATCTAGTTAATGGAAATTTCTCTTCTTTAAATCAATTCTGCTGTACATAAAATATTTTTTCAAAACAGTAATTACTATAAATTATTGGTCTATTTATATGTATCGTATGTGCTTTATCCTATGCTAGTAGTATGTAACCCGGATGGATTACACAAACGGTCACTCACTGCCGTTTTATTGTATTGTATTATTCTAAAATGTGTTGTTGTGTAAACAACCCTTAGGAAATTGACGACCACGGCTATCCCCCGAACATCGCTGTTTGTCGATTTAATATGTGGCAACATATTAAATCGACAAACAAATTGTTTACTTATTAGATGGTATATATTGAATAGTTAGTAAATAAAAACGTCAAAAAAGAATATTTTCTTGATACACACTTTTAAGAGCGCAATTATTTCCTAGTCGGGTTTTAGTTTTAGGACTTATTTTTTATTTTGAAAAAACAATGGTGATATAGGCATAGATACTAAATTGAATTCCCAATTGTACACTTACATTAAAATGCTAAAGAATTTTAGAAAAGCAAATTAGTTTATATTTAAGATAATGTATTTATACACTCTCATGGAAATTTAAAAACAAATTCACACAATTACCACGCATCAATTCGGAAATAACAAAGAAAACAACCCGCCAGAAACTCTTTGAGGACCATTTTTTTTTGTAATACCAGGAACTTAAATCCATCAAATTAATGACCAAATACTATTGTCAACAAAGTAAAAACCCTATGTTCAAAAGCTTTAACACATTTTAGAATTTTAATAATAATCATTTTTTTCAATTCTATTAAAAGACAAATACAATCGCCTATAAAATAATCAATAAAGTTGGATAATCAGAATTTGAGAATTGCGGTTTGCGTATTTCGGATTAATACAGGTGAATACTATTTTTTGGTTTAACTTAAAAGTTAGTATACGAATAATGAAAACAGTAAGAGTTAGTAACGATAGTAAAGAGTGTAACTTCAGCTAAAAGTTGATTTTAGTAGAAGTAAACATACCTTATGCCTGTTCATTTGGTTCCCCGCCATGGCCTGTCCGAGAGCCACACCATTGGTCGGGCCGACCACCGGGCCGGTCGCCGGTACGCGTGGTCGGGCCGGTCGCGTGTATGTCGCAGCGGCCGTACCCGACTGAACTTCGTTTTTCACTGTTATCCTGCTCGATGTCTGTGACGGTTGAGAGTATTTCACTTTTTTCGCCATAGGACATCTGTCGAAACGTGGGTCTGCTGGCGGTTCGTTCGCTTTAGATTGCCGCTGCTCAGCCGCCGGTCGGTCGTAAACATCCGCCGTACACAGTATGTGGTCTCGCAAAAGCTTACGTACTTTTCGTAAAGTGTCCGGCATCATGGTATCCATTAGCGCCTTGAATATGCATCCGCCAGAGCTCGCAGGCGGCTGAGACACGTCTTCGTTCATTTCTGACCAACACAACAGCGACTTCACGCAATCGTGATTGTCCAACGAGAGGTAATACAAGAATGGAAGCAGATCCTTCTTGTCTACGCCCTTCGATTGGAGCAGAGCTTCCCTTATCTTCTCGAAGTGCTCTCTTTCCATATTGCTGTATTCTGTCTTGTTTTCGGGTAAGTTCGTGGTTACATTTTTGTTGTTATCATCGTCTTTAATCTGCTTAATCTTCCTAATGTCTTCTTGAGTCAGACCCTTGCTTTCCACGAGATCTAGAATTTGTTCCTTTTCCTCTGTGATCGTCATAGTAGTGTTCGTTCCAACGGACTGATTTCGTAAAGAGGCCAAAATTCTTGATTTCGGTTTCAAAGAAACCTTCAGCGATGATATTTTATTTTCAACATCGTCGGTCCGACGATAGGCATTCATTTTTCGCTCCGGGGACGGTGGCAAAGGCAAATTATGTTTGGCAATTATATCTTGTTTTGCCATTGAATAAGCAGTTATTGCTTTATCGAGCTTTTGGTGACAATCTTCAAGCTTGGTGTTTTCGTTATTCTTCGTCCTGAAATATAAAATTTAATAAAGAAAACATAAATAATGCACAAAAATAAGTCAAATTATCATCTATAGAATTTCTACACAGTAAAAATGAAATATTTAAATCAAGTAAATCCATTTTATTAAATTATTTACTTTGTTCAAGAAAATATTTAATTGATTTAATTATATTTCGGCAATGCCAAATACGATTTTTCAGATAAGACACTGATATTTTTACAATATTTGCTAATATTAAAACAAAAACAGTTAGGGCGAGCAAACAGCATCTTGAAATCAAAATGAGAAAAAAACATATTTGTTTCAAAACTCAATTTTTTCAAACTAGAAAATACTTTGTTTGTAAACTTGTCACCACGTGACAGTAGCAGACTCCTAGCGCTCTCGTTAACTGCGATTTAATAAGTAGGTATCTGTGATGTGTATAAAAAAGTATCATATCGATGAAGGAGAAGCTCTATTTAGATATACATTTATGAATATAATTGGAATGGACAATATGTGCATATTACATTATGCGTATTATACAATATGTGATGTACATTTTAGTTGGAAATATATAGGTAAGTATTGCAAATAGATTTTTTGGACATTGTTGCAGCAATCATGAATCAACACAAAACATTACCCATTTCTTGCAAAGCTGGGGCATTCCTCCAAGTTTAATAGAAAACTTTGTACGTGAGTATCTACTTACATACCTATTTATTTTTTTAATTATTACAAGATAAAGAGTGACTAATTAGAATATATTTTTTGGGAATAGGAATGAATGTTATAATTAACGTGCATAGGTAATATTGTTGTATGTTGGGCTAAATATGGTGGCAAAACACCAATAAACAGATATTTGTTTATTAATTTCAATATCTACACTAATAATATGACTTTAAAAAAGAGCGATTTTAAATTGGAATCCATTTACTCATAGTATAGCATATGCAAACATGTCTGCATCAGATCTAAGTATAATACTTTATTTTCAGGTAACGGAATAACAATAGAGTTACTGCCGAGAGTCACTACAGAGTTGTGTCCTCATTTAGCAACGATAGTTCTAATTAACGACAAAATTTCACATCATGTTAAAGCAAAAATAAATTATTTATCATACCTAAGTAGTCGTATGTGTACTCGTTGTCCTGACATATGTAATATTTGATTATTTTTGTTTTCAAGTAGTCACAGAAACCACTCTTACTGATTCCGAAAACTTATACAATAAATTAAGATGAATGTGATATTGTGTATGAAAAAATATATATGGAGCAATAAAACAGAAGAAAATTTCCAGACTTCGATCTAAAAACATTATCTAGTAATGCTCTAGTATAAATCCGAACTACAAGTAAAAATTAATGTGTGAACTAGTTGTAGCAAAAAATTGTAATTTACTTTATAAATATTTTTTCCAGGAAAAAAAAAACAATCGAGTGAGGATCGCATGTAGTTTGAATGATATTGCATTTACCCAACAGATTTAATATTATGCGGAAAATATTATCAAAGAAATGTTGCTTTTGTTGGATCTATTTATACTTCTGAACTTAGTAAGTTTTAAGTATGTAAGTTAGCAAGACCTTCTGTGTACTATGTATCCTAGCCGTAATTCACAGTAAATAGATATTTACATCTTCTAAATAAAAACCAAACAGTACAATTTCCATGTGACATTTTCTTCTTTATTTTTGTATTCAAAGAAAAGCTAAATAGTTGTATAAAAAATCTACTTACGTGGACTGAGAACGGACAAGTTTCAGAGGTGGAATCCTCTTACCACGAGCAGATTGAGAACAGTCGATTTGTTTATCACTGTCACTATCTCTTTCTTGTTTTATGATCGACCAACTTTGATTCACAAAGCCTTTTTCGACACCTTTTTCGTCTGGATTTTTATCCATATTTACTCGATTGTTGGTTGCTTAGTTAAGTTTTATGAAGTTATGTATGTAGAACAATCCAAAAAAATAAATTAATTTCGGTTACGAGCTCCCGTTCTCGAAGTTCGTTCGCTCGTGCACAAACTGCCAGCGCCGTGGCCGAGACGGTTGTGAGGGTTGAAACTGCCCGGCGCGCAGCCGCCGGTGAGCTAGACAGGGAGACGACAGATAGAACATTTTTGATGTGGTTGTGCTTTTACATTGCATAAATACAAAGAAAGTGTTAAAATTTCAAATTGGTTATTTAAAGCAGTCTGAGTTATCTAAAACAGTATGAAAAATGGGTCAGAATTCTTTAAGACAACTCCCGTCTATTCTCTCAGAGGCTGTAGAAAATTAAGAGATATTTACTAACAACCACCGAAAAGAGCATCCAGACAACATCCCTCGGACAGGCTAAAGGCGTGCCCCAGAGATCATAACGAAAGACCTCTCGCTGCCGAATATCATAGAGCGATGCCGAACTTCGAATAATTTTGGAATGCGGTACATCCTCTTTACTTACTAAAAGATAAAGCTTGTATTTAGTCCTTATTGCAGGTTATTACTCGTTATAAAATAAACTTTTTTACAGCTATAATGACTGAAATAAACCAGTCTAGTTAAAAGTGCGGAATGCAAAGCTTATCGTGATGTATTAAAAAATGTATTGTAAAATTATAATCTGTTTACATATAAATGTAAGAAAATGAGTTTTCATTTACGAAACATAATTTACTGATGTGAAACATATTTAAGCATAATGCGTTAGTAATATGTAACATAAAGTTGAGACAACCTCATGGTATCCGGTTTTGTCTCTAAACCGAACAGCGCGCGTTGAGACCTACTCAAGAAAACTTTGTTTACTGTGTGACTTTGTTTACTAAATGTGACCTGCAGTTACGTTAGCGGTGCAGCATGTCACTAAGCGTAACTACATATTTTTATATTTCTTATAAAAGAAAATAATAGTAGTTTTGTAGTTAGAGTAAAATTGATAGCAAATTTACTTGTTATCGAAGTTAAATGATAATGCTGAATATCACTGAGGACGATAATAAATTTCGTCTAATTTTATTACATCGATTTTAATAGTCATTGAAACCTCTTCATTAGCCTGTGTATGAAATGAAAAATCGACTTTGACAAGCGTCTAAGAACTTCTCCACGAACAAACAGTTGTAATAGCCAAACCCGATCATAAAATGTCACTTATTGTGATATTTTAATAGGTAGACAAAGTATCAAGTTGGCAATATAAATCATACATGAACGAGAGTTATTGTATGGAGCGTCAGACAAATAAAACGATGGTAACAGGACAAGGAATAACAATACGGACCGGCACTGGAAGGACCGCGAAGTGCTTATTAAGAAGACGTCAGTGGTTGGCACCAAGTAGCAATCAATCAGCACCAAATATCAATAGCAGTACCAAAGGCTTGTAAATCTATTATATCTTGTCTATCATATGTAACTTAAATTAAATAAATACTTGGTACAAAAAAAAAAACAAAATAATGATATGAAAAGAACTTTAATTCATTTTATAAAGAAATTTGCTATACGGCCCTTTTGAATAACACTTTACGATGGAATGTTTACAAATCAAGTCATTGTTTTTCTCGTTTTACGAAACGAACTTTCGCCTCTGCATCCAAGTATATAGCACATTATGAAAATAATAATAACAACAAACAAAACAAGAACAACCTAAATAATTAAATAACAAAACAAAACAATAAGAACAACGCAATCATAGAAAAAGAACACAAAAGTGATATGCATTAATGGCTGCCATGCCTGAAATAGCGCATAGCATTACGACATCGAAAAATTCATAATTATAATTAATATACGCAATCTTATCACACAGTTTTCATATATATATATATATGTGTGTATATATAAATTATTGAATTTTAATTTCAAGAAAAAAAAAACAATTTATGTATATATATATATTATAAATTGGTTTTTTTTTGTTTAATTAAATTGATCCTAAAGTTACATACACTATTCACTTTATTGCACTGTCAATACAAGGAATTGAAGTTTAAGTGAATGCTCTTAGATGTCACTAAAACTTTCGTAATATTCTTTAGACTAAATTTCAGATGGCACTAGAGGCTTAGTACTAGGTGTGATACGGCCTCGTCTTAAACGGCCAGCATCGCATCACCGAAACGTTATAGTAGTCACAACTTTCTAACTTTCAAAGATAGTGTAATATTCTATTAAAATATTTCTTCCGTTTTTTATTCTTTCGTAAGCAGTGCTGGGTACTACAAAAGCATAACAGAAATTACTTTGCGCTCCCGGTGTAAAAGCTCGGCGGCGGCTCCGAATCCGCCAATGGCGTGAGCGTCCGTGGGCCGACTGGTGTGAGCCACGTCCGAGTCTCGACGTGACAAACTTCAGACCTATGCTCAAACATTTGATATAACGTAACGTGTGAAAGTTGATTTGTTTATCCACTGATGAAGCGTTGATATTAAGTAGATTTTAAATTTAGTTTTGTATTACAAATACCTTTTTGATACTTAAGTCGTAGTAAGTGTGAATTAACTGGAATTATATGGAATAATGTAATTCGTTTAAAGAAAAATTACTCCTGATTGGAGATTATGATGGATTATTATGAACAAATGACACATAATCAAACAAAGTTGTTATTTCTCACACATTTCTATCCTCATTATTGAGTACAGGATCGAATACCTATAATAATGTGTCCTGAAAATTTTTTTGCACCTTTTTACATTATTTCCGTTATTAGGCAATTTAGATCTCCCACCTTTGGCTATTTTTGTATTTTGATTGGTTGTAGATTATTGAGAATATTCATCATGGCCCGTTTAATTCGGGAATGTCCAAAATAAATGATAAAACATAAACTTAAAGCGATTAAGAAAATAAGACTTTTATTTAAATCTAGAAAAAGTTAGTAAGAAGAAAAAATCGCATCTATATCGCACAAATTTCAGACCAATATCTAATTTTTTAATTTTTAGCAAAATATTTTTATTGTATTGTCTATTCTTACGTTTCGAGTTTTTATGTGTTAATTGACGAATTTCAATGAATGATCTTTATAATTCCAGACGTGGTATAGACTGTTTATGATATTAACTTTTCCGTTTTTTTTATCATGTCCTTCAGTTTTTAATTGAATTTTTGTAGATGTTTGTTACAATTTCCTGTAATTTCGCTCATGTAATTTACAACCTTATGACACTATTTCTATTTTGATTACAGTTTTGGGTATATATACTTCTTATAACTGCCATTAACTTTGCCCACGTTAACTATAAATTTAAAATCTCACTGAAAATGAAAAAAAATTTGAAGCTATTCCTTAAAAAATACATATTATAAATATTCCTTTGACGTAACTGCACGAAATCAATGAATAATTATATGGCTCTAAATGGCTTTTCGATTAGATTATTTTATAAATAAAGCACGATTCCAGTTGACCATCATTTAAGAAGATATACTTTTATGTATTTTTTTATAGTATAACGTTACAGATTTTTGCTATGATTGTTACAAATTCATAACCCTTGAATATTTAAGAAAACCTGTCAAATATCCTCCTTCAACGTATTACAGTATACGGAAGTGCTTTTATTGTTAATTTCCAGTTTTATATTTGTCTTGACCTTTGCTCGCAAAAACCACGATTTTTGAGTGAAAATCAACTATAAAATTTTTTACTGACCAGATACATCAAAAATTAAATATTGGCTATTAAGGCTTTTGAAGAAGAAGGATCCCTCTATAATTTTCTCCCATGGTCAAAGAAATTTGATGAAATGTCTCCAAGCTATAAATATTTTAAGCAAAAAACATTATTTTTACGTGTTAATTAAATGAGAAAACTTTAAATTCATTTAGCGAGTACTTAAAATTGGAATTAGGAGCCGTCCTTTGGTGGGAATTTTTTATTTAATAGTTCGAACGATATGTCAATGGAGTAAAGAAAAGAAAAACAGTCGCGAAAAAAAAATCAGCCTACTCGAGGATGGTGTAGCCTTCTATATATAAAACATAGCGATCTCCAATGACTATTCTATTCGCGTATTTGTATAAAAATATCTCATGCTTTATTCCAGAACGTAACCATCTACAAGCGATTCCACGTAAACGGGTCAAGTCCTATAACGAACTTTCAGTAGCTTTTGATACCCGAACAAATAAAAGGTCATTGAATATATATATATTATTGCCCTCGGAATTGTTTCTTTTTTATAAAATTCTTTTAAGACAAACGAGTACACTTGCAACCTGAGAGTAGATAATCACCGCCGCCCGTGGACACTAGCAATCCTAGATTAAATACTTGTGCGTTGGCGGCCTCATGGGTAGAAATAGAATATCTGATGGAAAGGCAGTGGGCTAATTAAAAGGGGAGTTCGACATCGGGACTCTCACTCACTAGACGAAACTTCTAATATGTATCAGCAAATCATAGTGCTGATCGTTCGCTCGATTACCGTTAGCGAGCGATCAAAAAATGTACTCGCCCGGACAGCTTGAGGTATCGTCAGTTTGAACTCACCTTCCTCGTCGACGTTCCTCCCAAAAGTCCAGGTGCGCGTAGACGGTGAGCGTCTAGTAGCCGCGAAGGGTTCGCTTCACTTCCGCCGTTAGTTTACAAATCCCGCAATGGCCCGCGTTTTATTTTATTTTAGTCTACGCGTTCACATATCGACCGTGCACTCCGCTCCCTAAGTTTTTCGTGACATTTCTTCAAACGCTTTTTACCTCGTCCCACGTCTATCAGTTGTCTATGGTTTAGGGGAAACAAACTACAATTTAAAAAAATGTAATTTAGAAAGTCCAATGTAAAAAATGGTTGTCTGTAAAGTCGGTTTACGGACGATAATTTTACGTGATAACGTCATAAGAAAACATTGATGAAAAATTACATTACTTTATGAATTGAATTGAATTACTATCACTGAATTATCATTATTTTGTATAATACAAAGAAGGAGTTAATTGAAAATGACAATGTTTCCAATAAATTAACATTTATTTGCACTCGTTAATTCAAATATTTTTCTACTTAAATTATACAGTAAAGAGATAGATGCGTCGCAAGCCGAATGCTTAGACCGATCGTGCCTCTCTATTGTTCTGCGCTCTCGATCGCACGCTCAACTCAGGCGAAACGCGACAATGAATCATGCTTTTTCGTGAGTGCAACCGGTGTTCATCGATTTATAAGACATTATCACGTCAAAAGGGGAAAATGGTGTAGATAAATATTTTTTATAAATTGTTTGTGTTTTAAAGCTTGGAAATCCTCTCAAAGAATACCAAGATTAAAATTAATAACACTAGTCTTAAAGTTGTAAATCATGTATATACGGATTTGTTTTTAATGAACCTAGCACTAGTTACGTTCTTATAAAGTTTTACTCTTTGAAAATTAATCGTTCACGTGAATCAAGTTATATAAAGTAATTAAATTAAACCTAAAGTAAACAAGTACAAGGTTCTTTTCGCAAGAATGCTTTTACTAAAAAATCCTTAACACCTATACATAACAATCCGTTTGATGTTACCATGTTGGATGGGATTGTACAAGACGATTCAGGAGATTTATTCAAAATTGACAATGAAGTCATTTTGAGGTACGTGATAGTCAGAAATAAACATACAGCAAAAGTTAACAGAAATGTTAAGACGCAAAATCAGTAATGAACTCGCTTTCGTGGACTAAAATGGGTAAATAAACGACATTTGACCTTGGCCAAAAATAAAGTCAATAGCAGGAAATGTCAGTCGAAACTTGTTTCCTGCTATTGACTTCATTTTTAGCTGCGGACGCAAACAGAGATGTTATGAGATTGTCGTGGGTATATGTGTGTCTGAGTATCTGTATGTCTATCTGTCGCATCGTAGCTCTCAAACGGCTGAACCGATTTTGATACAGAATTTTTTTTGTTTCCAATATGACTTGAGTGATCTTAGCTATGACTCAAGAAAATCTGTTCAACAGTTTGAAGATTATCAGCTCTCAAGACGCAACACGAACTGTAAATTAGTATTTAATGAAATCGAACATGATTTAGTCGGTTTTAGTATTCGAACAAAGTAATTATTTGATTAGACAATAACAAAATCACCGCACATCGATAACAGTTCCTGTTATAATAGGGTAGATGATAAATTGAAAGCAGCATTTTTAATAGAATAGTCGTACAGAGCTATACAGCAGTTGCTTGTTAGACAAACTTCACGTATAGGGGCAAAAAAATTATATTATATGCCGCACAGCAATTAAAATTTATTTTGCTAAATAAATAGTACATCCACAAACATGAAACCATGACTTTACGAAACAAAACACATAAACCACATATTGTTTCCTGACCCCGAGAATATCAGATTGAGAGGATAAGATGCGGCTGATGAGAAACAACAAGTACAAAGAGAAATTGTCATTTCTTTTCTAAAAAAGAAGACGAATGTGAGCACTATGAGACGCCCAGCAAATGTGAAATATCGAAATTGGTAATTATTTACAAAAAATACTATTAAAGAAAACAGCAAAGAGAAATGAATTAAAATAAAAAAAAAAATCTGAAAAACAGTTGATCCTGTAAGCTGACACGAAAACTTTCGGAATCAAGAAAAAATTCAAAAATATTTTTATTTCGTAATTATTAGTTGAAATGCGTCATTAACAACTGTTTTCGACATTAAAATTAACACCCATTCCAAATCCTGATTCACCATGAGAAGAATGGGCAAGAAACTTAAGATTTGCTCTCTTTTACTCATCAATACTAAATATTGAATAATTAATAATTTAGTATAACACTTAGTCATGACATGAAGCAACCTGATAGCCGAGCAGTTGAATCCTATGGGTTTTTTTCATTAATATATTCAGATACATTATAATAAATAGCTTTTGCCATACAAGTTTCTTTTAACGAAACGTTTAAAATCATAAAATGGCAAATTTTGAATTTCAGCTGGGATTTTATTACAAAAGCGCGCACATTCCCCTTAAACGATTTATTAACTTTGCTTAGACGGGTTTCATGAAGAACAAGATTGTTCTTATGTGTAATGTTAATGTTATAGATGTCGCTCCTTTTTTGGAACGATTATATGTCTTTTGACATATACCAAGTTTTCGTATATGTACTGTGACGCTAAATTTAGTATTTTATTTCCTTAAATTTTTCTTTGAGAGATACCATTGATCTCAAATCATAAACAGCACGAATAGCCCGCTTCTGCAGCATGAAAATTGTGTTAACATCGGCTGCGTGACCCCAAACAAAATTCCATAGATCATGAGACTTTGAAAAAAACTGAAATAAAGTACTCTCGTGGTGTTTTCATCTGTAAGTTACCGAATTCTTTTCACTAAATATACTGCAGAACTAAGTCTTTTCGCCAATCTGCTAATATGAGAATTCTAACGCAATTTAGCGTCTAAAGTTGTGTATACAATATCCAGTATCTCGTTCTTGTCCATTACGTTTCCGTTGACTAGTTTAGCACTAGTCAAGAAAATTAAACAAGTTTTGTTTTCTTCTTATCGAGAAGAAGATTATAATACTAAACCACTCAACTATTTCAGAGATGGTACTGTGTTCTTGGTTAAAAGCTGGTTTTTGCATATTAATCTTAAAAGATATAAAAGTATCATCAGCAAACAATACAATCAAATGCCCATCTTTAACGAGATGTGGTAGATCATTAATGTAAACTAGGAATAGAAATGGTCCAAGAACTAAACCATACGGTATACCGATATTGACTGTAGATCCCAACGACCTCTAAATATTAACATCAATTTTTCGAATTCTACCTCTTAAATAAGACTCTAGAAGTGCAAGTGATCGACCCGTGACACCACAATGATGTAGTTTCCTGATCAATGTGCCCTGATGAACGCAATTAAAAGCCTTGGATAAATCACGAAACTCATCGATTGCGTCCCGTGAATCCTCCTCCCAGGCATCAAAAGTCTGTTGAACAAGCTCAACACCGGCTTCGGTTGTTGAGCGACCCTTTGTGAATCCGAACTGTTTAACGTTCATTAAGTTATTATTATGAAAATACCGCAATAATTAATTTAAAATAAACTTTGAAATTTTTTAGACTGCTAAAGTTGAAGGATCAGATAAAAAAATAATCATGTATACTATATGTAGATAATGGAATAACTTTGCTTCGTTAGGTCAGGAAACATACCACAATCAACGCAATCATTAAAAATAACTACTAAGCATAGCGCAATTCAGTCTAATATTCAATCTATTATTTTTACAGAAAGGCCATCAATATCTGCAGTTTATTTTCATTTTTATGCATTTGAATGTTTTAATAACATCCTTGTAGTTGACATGAGCAAATTCAAACGTAATGTCACGAGTATCGACGTTTCGCTTCAACAGAAATTCAGCAAGAGTGAACGATGCTTTTAGAGATTGTGAAGTTGAAACTGGAACACCAGCAAAGAACTTTTCAAATTATTTTTCAATGTGTTTTTGAGCTCCTTGAGTTCAAAAATGTAATTGTATATAAATTTTTGAGCTGTTCGAGCTAAAAAATTCAAAAGACGATTGACCCTGCAGAGCGTCCCTGAATTTTTTTGTTACTTTCAAGCTTAAAACGTTCAAACATATAAATAGCAGTAAATTTTAGTGCTTTATCAAGCTTCTCCAATCTACATTAAAAAAGCTACATGTATTTGAAAAACTAGCCAAGGGCATGTCAGACCATATTCACTGCAGGGTTCTGAAGCCTTTACAATAAATAAATGCCCTACACATGCAAAAACTACATTGTTACACTATTTTCCATGTTTCCCGCACATAATAGGTATAAGCACTTTAGTCGCTTATAACTATTATAGAAAAACAAGTAGATATGTCGACAATTGCTCGGAAACTAGCGCAAATTAAAGTGCACCAGCAAAAAAGCGTGTCTTCATGGCACTTACGTTCTTTTGTGGAGAAGCGTAGTTTTTCGGCAATAATTCAAAAACAGCCTATCCGATAATGTACAAATTAATTTTTGTTGAACGTATTTGTTTAGCGTTATAACTGTAATTTATTCATATTTTTTTGGAAATGCGATTTAAATAATAAACGGGTGACTGCTACGTTCGGAGCGATCATTTCCGAAAATATTCGATTAATAAAAAAAAAATTGATTAGAAACCTTAGTATCTTTAAAAGGACTATTGAAATGAATGCCACACGTTGATGTTTCTTTCAAAAAAAATTTTTTTTCAGCTACTGTCACATGTATGAACAGTCTCCCTAGAAATGTTTATTTTCTTTATTCAACTACCAAACTAAATAGAGGCTTATACAAGACACTATACTCTGAATTTCATCAATATACATCTTGCAGTTTTTGAATAAAATGCCTGTATCATACATACGGATGGACGGAAGGACGGGCACTTATCTGAAATGTTAAAGATTCATGAAAATAGCTTTCACGAGAAGTTTTACCTTTCATGGATTGATGCTGCACTACAATTAAAAACAGGAAAAACAATAGATTGCCAAGAGCAACATTGGATTAGAAAGGAAACTACAAGATGGAATAATGTTTTGTCTAGATTGATGCATATTACATTTTATTTAATTGCAAACAATATGGCGGTCAGAGTTACTTCCGACAAACTATATACGCCAAATAACGGAAAGTTCTTAGGCTTAGTACAACTACTAGCCTTTGATCTAGTCATACGGGAGCACTTGTGATTAGCTATGAAGGGTGATGTTTTAGACCATTATTGTAGAAAAGACATTCAAAATAAATCAATAGAGCTGATGGGTGAAAAAGTGAAGTCAGAAATCATATCACACGCAAATATATCGAAATATTATTCTATTATAGCTGACTGTACTCCAGACAATAGTCATATAGAACAACTTTCACTAACCTTATAACTTAACTACTTACCTTATAAAAGAGTTCGCTGATAGAAAGGCCAGAAAAGTAAAATTTTATTAGTTATTTTCTAATAAACGGTTATTTTTTTAAATAAATAATTATTTCTTTTAATAAATGGTTATTTCATTATATCCTTTCCCTTTTTTCGTATGGGTTTGAATTGCAGTTTCTGGGGCACCGTAGAAATCTCACCCAGGGCGCTGGTAGTGTAAAAACCAGCACTGTAGATAGCTATACTACTATCCTTAAGTACATTGGGCTGCCAACACTTACCTCCGGCTTCATCCAGGAATTTATATTCCTAAGACGATAATATTTTAATAATTCTTTAAGTTATGGAAATGCTACACAAATACACCCCCCGAGTAACATAACTTATATTTTTTGATACTAGCATTTACCCCAGCTTCGTCCAAATCGGAAGTGTGGGCGGTAGCGGAATCGGAATCGAAAGCGGCACAGAAAGCAGAATTGAAAACAGGATCAAGATAAGAATCGGAAGCGGAGCGAGACCAAAATTGAGAACGGGACTGGGGACGCAAATGATTGTAAGAACGATATCAGAATAAAAAAGGAATTGAGATTGAAAACGAGACATGAATGAGATTGACATCGATCGAGACAGAAGGAATTAATTCTATGCCCATGCTAGCGGAGCTGCGGTCAGAAAGAGCAAAGCAACGTCTACCGGGCTAGCTAGTAAAAAATAAAAAGTGTGTGTGTAGTAGTGCACACACGTAAGTGAAACTTCTTTATGACATCATTTTTCGAAAAATGACTTACTATTTACAACTTCACAGAAATTGGTTGAATAAAGCTAAATTAGATAAAGTTTACGCAAAAGGCTTTTATTATCATAGACATGGATACAAAAATAATACAATTATTTCACCTTTCTGCTACCAAGATTATAGCATTTCATTAATTATAATAGAATTATTACTATTATTGTTATCGTTATTATATATTTTTGTAATTAATGGCTTAACTCACTGATATTTACAATCAAAAACTAAGGTTAACCTGAAATAACCTTAAAAAAAATAAATAACGTAATCACACCCACGTGTTGAATGTATTAGAAAAAAGGTTTAATTACTTACTTCTGTTAGAAATCCACTGGAATTAGAATAAATATCTTTTATTCTTTTTGCCAATAATTTTATAAAATTTTTTTCGCTAATCACCTAATTGAAATATTTTTCACGTCACTACTGAGTTTCAGAAATAGAAATGTTCAGAGTTTCATGTAGGAGACTTGGTAATGGTATATGTACCTAGAAGGGTGATAGGTAAAACTTTTCAATTAATGAGATGTTATAAAGGGCCATATAGAATTGTAGGAAAATTATCGAACGCTACATATAAAATCGGGTCACTCAATGAAAGAATGTGAGATATAGTTCATGTATGTCGGTTGAAAAGGTTTCAACTTAGATGATAGGAAAATGTAATATATACAAACTGTAAATAGATCTAGGGTGTTGACAGAAAGTATATGTGACAGGTGGCCTTATTAACAATTACGTTTATGCCACGATGACATTAATAACATTGAATAAATATGGCGCATAACGGAAAAATGTTACCCAGATATAAAGATGGCGCGTAACAGAAAAACGTTACATTGCTATAAAATTTCTCCCATACACCGATAAAGAAGTTTCACTTCAAAAATTCACTTTAAAGTTGTAAAACTTTACTCTGCTCACACACAATTTCTTTCAATAATGCACATTTTGTTTTAACAACGTATTGATAATCAATATGCTACATTTGATGGGTAATGAGTTTACATATCTTAGAATTAAATCAAATCAAAAAGGAAAAAATAGTTATTATAATTGTATTTAAAGATTTATTTGTTACTTTATATCTGCTCCGCTCTCCTGTAACTTTATGATCACAAACACACAATGCTGAAATGTCATTGTTCATACAGCCATCACGCTGTTGCTTCCAAAACAACACGTCAGCCAGTTGTCATATTCGTACTTCACTTCACTTCTTTGATAATGGCAATAATATAGAGGACTATATATTTGTGCTAGCTTCACGTACATATGAAATAAAAGATTCCCCGTTACGAAGTAAAAAAAAAACTAAGCGTTCAGAGTTATTAAAACATAAAAAGAGACACAAAGAACGAAAAGTAAAAAAAAAGGGAGAAAGGATAGAAAAGGCAGTTTATATACCTACCTATAAACACAAACGATATATAAAATAAATAATACACATACTTACTGTATGTGTATTATTCATAGTATGTTAATGTAAATATCAATATATGTGATTCTATTTACAATTTTATGTTATTATGGCTCATGAATGAAATAAGGGAGGATAGGATTGATTTAGAGGCATAGGATAGAAGAGTAGGAATGCTAGTTGGGAGAGGGACACCAGAGTCTAGGAGAGAGTTTAGAAGATGGTAATATAAAGAACAAGAAACAAAGATGTGGTTTAAGTCCCCGTCGTCAAGACCGCATTCGCATAAAACATTCAATGAGTCTCTCATGCGAAGTTGCGACAGGAGGTTGCGTCCGTCGCTATCAGGTCCACGTGTTCGTTTCCTGCGATACCCGAATGGCCGGGAACCCATGCCAATGCAATCTATAAACCTCTTTCATGGCATTGGTCGATTTTTTTCTTATTTCCATTATTAAGGGGTTGTGAGTTTTGGACTTGAAAGGGTTTGATTGGAGGGATTCAAGGGAACTACGGGAATCAGACAGTATGAGCGTGCGGCGTAATTATAATAGAAGGGTGTACTTAACGACTTCCAAATTGGCACGATATTCGCCTGTAAACACCGAGCTTTCGGGGGGACATTTGACTTTCTGAACTATATTGTATTGGGATTGGTATATACCAACTCCGAAGCATTCAACTTCAGAGAGCTTAGAAGCGTGAGTAAAGGTGGTGTGCCACCCCAACGAATCGTTCTCTATTATAAAGCGGAAGTGGAGATCAGCACTGTGATCGTTTTTGGAAATATCGGAGTCCAAAATAATTCTAGGTTTCGAGGTTATGGTTTCGAACGAATAGTTAAAAAGGGGTAATGTATTAATGGAATAGAAGTTAGCCTCTATGGCCTGAAGTCTCTAGAAGCTAGGCAGACTTTTTCTTGAACCACCATGTTGTCCGAGTTCAAAGAATTTAGACAATGTTGATAACAAATAAATTAAGGGGTGGTTTGAAAAACGCAGTGATTTGGATAGGAAGCGGTCAGATAAAAACTGTCGCCGAAGAGGAAGAGGTGGATCTGCACATTCAACTTGGAGTGCGTTGGTAGGGGAAGATTTCATACAGCCTACGATCCGCAGAGCTTTGGCCTGGACCAGGTTCAATCTCTTCAAAGAAATAGACTTCATCGTATCTAACAAAAATGATCCATAGTACAGGTGGCTATGAACAATCCCATTGTACAGGAGTTTAAAGAAATAGGGGTGGGCCATGTACCAGATAGGTATCTTAGGATGCTGATATCTTTTTCAACTTTTGTTATGACGTAGTTACAGTGATCGGCTCCCGATAATTTGTAGTCAAGAAATAAATCAAGAAACTCAATAGACTTTTTACAAGGAATCCTGACGACCCCAGGATAACAGGCACATACGATCACGCACGCACGGCACGATCTCTTCCTTGAGAAAACAACCAGGTTATTTTTAGAGGTGGAGATCTCCAATTCAAGAGGGTGAATATGCAACTACAAAGCCTGCAAGGACTCAGACAGTACTGAGGCGGCGGCATTGAAGACGGAAGTATCAGAAAATTATAGAAATAGGTCATCAGCATATTGAAAATTTTTACATGGGGATATTGACAAGTCTAGGTTGGAGGTATACAGATTATATAAAAGTGGGCTCAGTACGGATCGTCGAGGAAGCCCCCTCCACACCAGTCGTGAGGCTTTAACCTCACCACCGATGCGAAGAATTCTTTTCTCAGAAAGTAGATTAATGATAAAGTTACTCAGCCTCACTGACATCTTCAGCTTATGAAGCTTGTTCCTGAGGATCGGAAACTGTACATTATCGTATGCGGAGCAGACATCACGGAAAGTTGTTGTAACAGATTTTCCCTGTAAGAAGGATACGCGAATATCTGAGGTAAATATGCTGAGACTGTCTATAGTGATTTTACCCTTTCTGAATCAATACTGAAAATTGGCCAAGAGGCCACGGCTCTCGGCGATCCACTCTAATCGGTTCTTAACCAAGTGTTTAACAATCTTTGCCAAAACAGAGAACAGAGCAATTGAACGATATGCAACAGGGTCATCTGGATTCCCTGTTTTTAAATATTGGGATTACAGTCTGTGTTTTCCAGGTGGTAGGAACGTTACCTGTAATCACAGCCGAATTAACAATATCTTGGTAGTAAGACAGAACCTGTTCAGAAGCGTTGATTAGGAAAGGCTAAGGGATGCCATCAATGCCAAGTGCTGAATCTTTCAGTAATGACAGAACTAAATTCAACTCATATACTGGAAAGGATGCATCTAGGCTGCTTGTGAGAGAAAAAGAGTAAGAATAAGGTTTTTCATTTAGTTTGGGAACAAATGATCATTCATGAACCGGGCTATCCACTCTGAAGTGTACACGCATGGGAAAACTACCTCGTGAAGAACCGCGAAATTTACACATTTGTTTCCAAGCTGTGTGGGAAGAGACATCAGGGGAAATAGACTCACAGAAGCAGCGCCATTCTTCTAACTTCTTCGTGCGAAAAAGCCGCCTGGACTTGGCACATATCTTAGAAAGGTTGATAAAGTTTTCCTGGGACATGTTTCAACAGTATGGAATTTCAGCTCCTCTTCTCTCCTCAACAGCTCGTTTACATTCTTGGTCCCACCACGGCGGGGACGGAATGCCCACTGTGGAATGTTTCTTTAGTGGAAACATGTCATCGGCCACCGATAGCATGATTTGAGATAGATCGTCGGTACAGGAAGTGGGGTCTGAGGCAGAGAGTTTAGATAGTTTAGCAAATCTATGGTCGAGTTGATCCCTGTATCCATTCCAATCTGCATGCTTTAATTTGTATTTTATACGGGAATCACTTTTTTGGACAGGGGCGAAAAAAAGGAAGTTTGATAATGATCGCGAAATGATCGCTACCATAAGAATTTTGTAGGACTTCACAGGACAGGAATGGGACTAAATCGGGAAAGTAGAAAGATAAGCCCAATGCACTGGGGATCGAATGCGGTCTAGCTCGACGCGTTGGGGTGCCATTGTTCAAGATGAAAAGACCAAGTTTATCCATTATGTCGACCAAAGTCCTGTCAGCGGAATCGACGCCACCACAACCTGAAAGGGTAAGATGGCAGTTGAAGTCACTGAGCACAATATAAGGTCTCACAAGGATGGAGAGGCTAACTTTTAACTCATTTAGGATTAGGAGGGAAGGTGAAGCAATGCATAGGGACAGGAAGGTAGTATCCACAACGTTCATGGCAACTGCCTAGAGGCCATCGTCATGGCCAGGAATACCAACCGCGGAAAAGGGAGTATGATTTCTGATGAGCAGCGGCACCGCCGTATCCATCAGATCTGTCGCCTCTAAGTCAGACAAAACCAGGCACTCTAAAGTGACTGCCCGGCCTCAACTATGTCTCAAATACGGCAGCAACGGTGGGGGAGTATCTTTGTAGTAGAAAGATAAGATCGGATTTATCCCTCCTTACACTCTGGCTGTTCCACTGAACAGCTACTGATGGAAGAGCCATTTTCAGTAAATAAATTAGAGAGTAATAAATTGGCAACGTTGGACAGTAGGGTGTTAGCCGTAGAGAGAAATTTAACTAAAGATGAAAAAAGATCAATTATTAGGCTTTATTGAGAGTTACTCTCAACAGGGCTTAAGGTTGAAAGAGCGCAGCCATTGGTACTAGAAGAAAATTCACTGAAGATAACCTCCTGATGGGAAGCTTTATCGTATCCTTTGTTAGGCCTAAGACTTGACTGACGAGGCTTCAAGAAGATGGTTTTTCTATTAGAGGATGAAGAATTAGGAAGCTGCGACTACTGAGCACTAGGGTTAGAAAGCGTGGAGGCAGCAGCGTTTGCATATGGTTTACCAATAAGGGAATGTTTTTTTGATGCCTCAAAATAGTAAATAGATTTTTCGGCCATAGAAATGTAGATACGCTTCTGTCTATCCAGTTCTGGGCAGAGTTTGCTAGTAGCGGTATATCGACCTAAACAGTGAAAACAGGACACTTCGTCCTCTCTCACGGTGCAGGACTCGCCTATATGCGCATTACCGCACTTAAAACATCTGGGCTGAAATCCCCATTGAGCTTTAGTATGCTCATATCGACAGCAGTTGTAGCACTGGTTCGTTGAGTAAGTGTATATACCTCGACCGACAGAGCATTGTAACAGAGAAACTCCCTCTGCGAAAACATATGCCCATAAAAGATAAGCACAACAGTTTGGAACGGTTTCCAAACAGTGGAGCCATCCACCATCGTCTTATAGTTAAGACACCGAATCTTTAACACCTGACCGTAACCCTCCGCAACCACAATGCGTCAGAGAATCTCTTCTGGAGACCAATCGGAATGGACACCTCGCACTAGACCGAGACGAGTAACATTAAATGATGGGATGAAAGCCTCCCGATTCCCTTCACGCTGCCATTGACAATGTCTTTGATATTGGCCGAAGACGCTCTACGCTTTTAGTTGAAGGGCTAATTGAGTCAGAAAGAGTAACAAGGAAGAGTTGAGTGGGACCTATGTTGGAGAGATGAGGGAAGGATGGAACACCGTTCAAAAAAGGGGGTTGAAAGCTGACTGTTATATTTAATTGGAGTTTGTCTGATGCCTTTCTTTACGAGCACGTTTTTTCGATAACCTTTTCTTTTTATTTATTTCAACCTCCGAGCAGGACATAGTTGTAGCATTGTAAACAGTGACAAACGAGGCCGGTGAAAGAGGGGCTAATAAGAAGGGTAGAACATTTGTCGAAGGTTGGCCTGAATCATCGGGCGGCTCTTTCATCTTGGACTCGTAGTCTCTTCGCAGAAAATATACGATAATAGGTTATAAAAATTAAAAATAAAATTAACACAAGCCCAAAGTGCAAAACAGAGAATAAGTAGGAGAACAGTACAAGGAGCACAGATGTACTACAGGGTATAAACACAATATTGAACGCTAGAAATTAGATAAAAATATCAGAAAAAGTTACACACGTGGATGCCCGACATACGTTTCCACTGACAATCGACACTCTATTCGTACTTGTCTATGCAGTTGTTCTTCGATTACTGTGTAGAAAAGACTAGGTCGGTGAATTTTTCTCCAGCGGGTGAATTTCTCATGCGATATATTTTTGTTCATATTTTATACTGTGATCGTTATGACAGCCAGCAACAATATGATCTCGCTGTATTACTATTTTCAATTTATGTTTTATAGAATAATAGTGACCACCTGAAAACTGATCAGTGGCATAATCGTCAATCAGTTTGATGCGAAAATTCCACCGAACTGATGCTTCTGCCACTACTCTTGTCTTACTAAGACTAATTACATTAGTCTGGTTCACATATGCCATTTTTTATGTAATTTAGACATAGAAAATTACGAGCATGGTGTCATTCTATCCGTATTGTCACATAGAAAGAATAAGAAAATGTCAGAAAAAGGGCTGAAAAAATTACAAAAGTTATAAACAATACATATATAGTAACAAAAAAGTGGAAGTATGGTTTTTTTTATCTCGAAAAATATTGATAATTTTCGAAATTTGAAAAAGATCCAAAAGATCAACAAATTTATTTAACAATAGACCAACTGCCGGAACTGTACCTCTAATATTTATAATTTTTACAGAGCGATGAAAATAGAGCTGTAAACGGGTAGTCTGGTTTCCGCGCGCATTGCGTCAGTCTGACACGAAAAAAATTAAACATATTAAATATTAAGGAATAAGTAAATTCATGTAGTGTTGAGATACACAAATAAAAATATAATCCGCGGTTAAAAAATTTTATCTCAATTTTCACATTAATTAAAACTTTTCTTAACTGAATGTTAACATAAAAACCCCGATAATTTTTAATCTAAAACCCTAGAAATTTTTTCACTTCATGAAGTCATTTTTGATAGGCTTACAAATAGATCGCTGTTGCAAAAACTAAAAAATTTGATTCTTCCCTTTTTATTATCCTTTTTTTAATTTATATAAAAATAGAAAAAAAAACACGGCTACTTTTATTACAGAATATTTAAAAAAATTAATGGAAAATAATTAATTTGCTTTTAACAAATTGTTTTCTAAATAAACAAATAAAAAAGAAAAAAAATATTTTTTGAAGATCTTAAAGAACAATAGAATTTATGATTTTTAGAGAAAAAAACGGTTCTTTAAATTTAATATTTAGTGGCAAAAAACAATTGTTAATTGTTATTGTAATTGTTACAAACGTATTTTTAGCAACAAATGATTTTTTTTTAGGAACCGCTTTTTTTCTAAAAATATAATTTTCACAATAAATATACTACAAAAAAATGTTTGAGTTACTCTTAAACAATGTATTTGTTTATTACATTTTTTTAAACAGTGCTGGTAAAAAATTGAAAAAGACATATATTTTAAATAGCTTTTAACCATTAGACATTGAGACAATCAAGATTTTTGGAAAAACAAAATTTTATATACTTTTTTATTTTATAATTTTCAATTGTTGACAAAAAAGTAGAAAATCATTTTTTTTTGTATTTTGCAATGGTGATTTATTTGTAAGCTTATTAAGAATAACTTCATAAATGAAAAAAAATCTAGGATTGTAGTTTAATAATTATTGGGACTTATAGTGCAAGCGAGCAAGTAAAAGCTTATCATATTGTATATTGGTTTCATTTTTTTTTCTTCAGTATAATTACGTTACAAGCTATAATTTATAATTAAGGGCGTCTCGGTCGACTTAACTTTGTCCTGAACATTTTAAAAGACTTTTTTAGTAGAAGGAATTATAAAAAAATTAGCAAAGTAAGGCATATTAGAAAAGACTAGAGAAAAAAAACTAGCCGAAAGGAAAAGAAAGTTAATAAGTAATCCCGAACAGCGTGAAAAATTAAAAATAACGGATAGAGAGTTGTATCACAAAAAGAAGAAAGATGGAAGAATAGTTCCGATTAGTAAACTATCTCAGAAGCCAAAGTATGACGTTAAAAGAAATAGTATCTATTCAAAAAGATATAGAGATAAAATAAAGAATAGAGAACACAATCTTCTTATAAAACCATTGAAAAAAACACAGAAGTTGTAAATGGATATACAGTAGAACCTCGATAACTCAAACCTCGGTAACTTAAAAACCTCTATAACTTCAAAAAATAATATGTTCCCTTCCCATCAGAGCCCAAAACCTCTATAACTTAAAATACGCAACCTCAATAACTTAAATAAGTAATCTCTGTATTGGCCCTCAGTAACTTAAAGAAATGTTTCCACAACCTCTATAACATAAAATTGTTTGTCAATGAGTCATTTTAAAAGAGTATGCAAAACAAAAGGTTTCGGTATTTATTGCTTGCACGTGTTCACTAGTTAAATTGTTAACGAGTGCAAAACAAAAGGTTTCGGTATTTATTGCTTGCACATGTTCACTAGTTAAATTGTTAACGTAAACAACACATATGTCACCTATTGTTTGCTTCTTCGAAATTCTTTAAAGCTTTGCGGCGGCTAGCCTTAAGACATAAGTAAACCTTGGATCATAAGTTTTTGATCACTGTCCTGGAAACATCGCTTTACTTACTGTGTGATAAAACTGGCTTAAAATGAGTTCAAAAAGAAAACTAACAACACTCACATACGCTGATAAAGGGTGGAACAAGGGTACATACATACATATGTACATACCTACCCCTATATTAACCCATCCCTAACATAGACCCTTGATAACTTAAAACCTCTATAACCTAAAATATTTTGTTTCCCTTGGACTTTAACTTATCGAGGTTCAACTGTAACTTCATAGTTAGGTTGTAATGTGAAAGCAATGTCACTAATAAATGAACTTGTATCTACTCGAAATGTTCCTTAATATTCAAGATGTTAATATAGCGACATAAAAACTGACATTCCAATATCACAATGTGAAATAACTTTTTAAAAAATAAAATATGGAATGAGTGGAAGAATTTAAAGTGATGAATAAAAGTATTTTGCGATTAGTTACACTTTGTATCGTCATTAACAGTATTAGAAACAATATTGTATACATTATTTTATTAGAATATGTACATTTGTCATTTCTCTGTTGTCATCGTTAAATTGGTGGCACAAAAATTTTTGAAGTGCTACTGCAACTATAAAGTATTTGTTGAAAAGAAATGTTTTATACAGCATTTTTTCTCATTCAAGAGCCTTACATCGTCAGCTATGATAGTCTTTTAGATAGTTTGTGAAAAAAATATGCAATCAAAATGACTAAAATATCTTACTTCTAAAATTCATTAAGTATGACACTAATAATTTAAACAATACGGGTTGAATACAAAATCATTTATTCAATATTTAATTTTCAATTAAGCAATAGCATACATTTATTGCTGTATCGTTTTTAGACTTCTTTACAAATGCAAATTTGTTTGATTTTTGTCACTTTTCAAACTTGTACCTATTACAAAATTGATGATTTTTTATAACTTTATATTATTTTTGCAGCTTTCCCATAATTGCATAGGTGTAAAATGAAATTTCAATAGAAAAGCATTTTTTAAAGGTAGCTCATAATGAAGTCGTAGTGATTATTGATGAATGTAATGTCAAAACTTATAGTATTTTAATAATAAAGTCATAATGAATTTATTCTCTAATATTGGTTTAGTATTCCAAGTGTTCATTTTAAAAAATATTGTGAAAACCTCTTAAGAGCTTTTGTTGCATGCAGATTTCCTTAAAATAGTTTGTATTAGTAAACTTTTCTGATAACTTCTGAAAGAATGACTGAAAATCCTTAATATAATAAGTTCAAAATTGACACTATTTTGTAAACTTTTTGGTTAAACTGAAAAACTAAAAAATTGATAGGATTTTTCTTTTCACTTAAAAATAAGCAAAATGATATCTCGAAAAATCTGTCACAAGATAGACAGACATTGGTTGACAATATTACAAATATTAGCTACAATTAAATGTTTTTAGATGGTGTTGTGAATTCAAATTTTTAAAATTGCTACAGCTCCATCGAGTACTATTACTATATGATGAACAAATTTGTAGATACTAACAGCAATAACAGCAAAATAGAGATTATAATCAAGAGCACATGACTTTATTGTATCGAAGTGAGTAAAATGGCACATGAACAGCTCATATAAAATAAAAACAAATGTAGTATAAATATGTGTATCTATAAATTTTGAAATAAAATAGTACAAAACAATTATTTAAATAAAAACTATTCTTAAAATAATCACAATTAAAACTACAATAGATTTGGTACTTTTGACATCTTATCTATGTATAATTACAAACAACCTTATGAAATATAGTCGAATTTCGCATATGAACTTATACACAATAGAACAATTAGTAGTTTATCTTGTTTACAAATAAGCAAAATATCACTGAGTCACCACTGACTCATCATCAAATATAGGAAACTACAAACCCTATTCAGATGAAAATCGATAAGATGAAGGTTTGTATAATATGAGTATAATGTATGTGTCTTTCCCAAATGGGGGGAAGTGGGGATTTATATACAAAAATTAATATGCATTTTATTCATTTTTTTGTGTGCCCAAACCATTCATCTGATGACTAAGTTGTATGTGAAGGTAAAGATTTTTGAAATAATTATAACATTGTTCTTAACTTCTGCCTGGATATTTGTAATACTGAACTGATCTATAAAACCAATTTTGATAATTCTTTCATTAATAAAAAGCTGCACTATGCCTGTGTCAAATAGACTATATCATTAAATAAAAATAGATGACGGATTATAGTCTCAAAATCTGAAAAATTTCATGATAAAGATAAAAAAATATTTCTTACAGTATCCATTATTTCATTCGGATACAATTTTTATCAGGGATACAATTTTTATTAGGAATACAATTTATTTTAATTATATTATTGATTTTTAGATAAATATAAACACAGAGCTGTGACAAATCAAATCTCAAAATTATTAAAAAGGATAATGATGCAATATAGCATGATTCATATTATTCTTATTGATATAGAAACTAGAGTACACCATCAACTGATGGAAAATTTTGTTCCTTTACAAATTAGGTCAAGGATAAAGTTTTTTCATATTTTATAAGTAAAAAGTTGCAGTAAAATCTCTTTGATTATTCTTTTTGTATGTGGCTAATTATGAAATCATCAAATAGATATTTAAAAAACAAAAAGCAATAACAGAATCCTGGCATTTTTCTATTGTTTTTCTGTCCACCAAAATGAGTGAATAATATAAAAATTCAATACATTTTAAAGGTTTATTACAAAAAAGAAAAAAAGGAGACACAAGCTACGAAAAAAAATTATGAGTCAGTAAGCATAATACAAAAAAGTCGGTTTATTTTGTAGTGAAAGATGAACCTCACTCTGGTCAACCTATTGCAGATAAATTCGATATCATTTAGAAAAGTAGAGCAAGATTGACATATTAGTTCTTATGACATAGCTTAAGAACTGGAGACTGACCACATCAATTAAATTGAGATTGACCAAAATAGTTTTGGCCTATTTGAAAGAAACTGGATACACAAAAAAAGCTCGAGAAACACTTAGGTCCCACACAAGCTCACTGCAAGAAATCTAATGAATCTTGTACTCATTTGCAATTCTCTACTGAAAAGTAATGAAACAGAACCATTTTTGAAAAAATTTATTAGTGATGAAAAATGGATTACCTAAAACAAGAACGTGTGACAAATATCATGGTCAAAATGCAAACAAGCTCCACAAACTATAGTCAATCCCGAATTAACTAAAATAAGTTGATGCTATATGTATGGTGGGATTGGAAGCGCATTATTGATTATGAGATTTTACTGCCAGGCAATCATCATAACCATCAATTCGGATCTCTACAGCCATAATGCTGATGCTGACACTATGCTGATGAAACTCAAGCAAGAAGAGAAAAAACGGCTGAGATTGATCAACAGAGTGTGATTTTTTATAATAATAATGCCAGCCACACACATCTTTAGTCACTCAGCAAATAATAAGAATTTGCATGGGAAGTGTTAATGTATCTACCATGTAACCCTAATCTTGCACCCTCAGATTTTCACCTGTTTTGGCCTCTTCAAAATTCATTAAGTAGTGTTAGGTCAACATCAAGTAAGGACTGTCAAAATTACTTGTCGCAGTTTTTTTTATCAGAAGCCCCAAAATATCTACAGCAATGGGATTATATCACTAACTACAAAATGGCAACAGGTTGTTGAATAAAATGACACGTATATTTTATAATCAAATGCAAATAAAATATGATTAAAAATTATCTTCAATTGATATATAGAATATGACAAACTTCTTCAACACAATATGCCCAAATTATTGATAAGCACAATTAATTTTCTTTCAAACCAAAATTGGGCACACTGTAAAAGATTAGAAAAAGCAACTGCAGGCAAATATAAGTAAGTTATTGTGATGTTTGTTTAAACAATGTGTAATATGACTGCTGCGTGAGAATATTATTGAATTTTTTTCATTATAAGAAGGATGCGCCTATATATATCCATCAAGGGGAAATTATGTGTACAAAATATTGAAAAATTTCATTATATAATCGTGCATTAGTAATGAGGATAACATTGAAAAAAATATAAATGAAATGTTTAATTTCGCTATGCCAAAAATATAGTGCATCCAAAACAACAATTTAAGCTAAATAATTATATTCCCATGTCTACAAGCATCAAGCAATTCTATCCTTGTGCAAAAATTTAATTTCATTTCGGCGACCAATATGAGGACTATAACTATTTATGTATCCAGAAATGGCCACATACAAAACAATATTTAAAAAGAACATTTAAAAATGGAACTCCTTAGATGTAAAATACAGTTTGTTTCATATAACTGTCAATTCTTTTACCATTGTGGCATCATTTTAAAAATTGCATGTCTAACACCATGAATTCATGGAAATTTTCATGTGATGATTTATTACAATTTTCGGCAAAGGCTAACTCAAAAACAGTACATCGAACAACTCACTTCGACTGGGACAGAGCACCATTGAAAACCATTGTGTATCATTGGTTTTATGAGTTTCGTCATGGGTGCTCTATGCTCACATCTGAATTTAAAGAAAATCACCCTAACTCGATTGTTGTACGATATCTAAATATGTTACATATGTCGATAAAAAGGCATTCGTGGGCATAAATATGATGAGCATACATAAAATATTATATGAAAATTGGCTGTAAAAAAAATTTGTTTGCGTTTCACTTGCACAACTTGAGCATTGATCAAAAAAAGGCTTGTGTTAATTAGTGGAAAAAAAATTATAAAAAAATACAATCATGATGCGCTAAAAGCTGTTTGTAACATCTACACAGGTGATAAATCTTGGATCTGTGTGTATAAAGAACAGTCAACGCCATGGGTGTTTCAAGCTGAGCCGAACCCAACAAAATGATTTGTGCCAAAAGCACTTGAAAGCCAATGATTGCCAGTTTTTTTTTTGTATAATTTGTTATGTGAATACAGTGCCATTAAAACGGTTAATTTGGAATGGTACATGACCATTTATTTGCCAGAAATCTTTGAAGAAATGAGAAAGAGCAATGCAGAATCATTCGTCATTATGACAATGACTCAGTTTTTGGAAGGTCAAAGATCAAATTGAGCGATCATCCACCATACAGTCCTGATTTGGCACGCAACGATTTTTATTTATTCCTTAAAGTGAAGAATAAGTTACATGGTCACCGTTTTTTGAGTCGTGAAGAGAGCTGTTGATGCATTCAATATACACATTTTGGAAATACCTCAATGACAATGGAAAACATGCTATAAAAATTGATTTCAGCCTATACAAAGGTGCATCGATCATCGTGGCCAATATTTTAAAAGGCAATAAAACCATAATAAATGATAGATGTTGGTTTCTTTTTAATATACCGGACACATAAATAGCAGCCCTCGAGAACACTATATCCTGTCTAACTATATATATAAAGTTGTTCTATTACAAACTTCTCCAGTGTAACATTGTTAAAAAAGACAACTTATTTTTAACATTGTCATTTATGATTTGTCTAATAAAGACACTCATATATTTTTAACTACAAAAATTCAAAATATATATGTCAAAATTACCATATCCTTAATTCTTATACTTACAATATTATTCAAAAATAAGTAAAAAATACTTTCCGCTTATAAAATAACATTAACTTTTTAATAAAGAAGATATAAAATCCATACCTCAACAAATGATGTATACATACAATTTGTTTATGAAATCCCTTAAGAACACGGAAAGCCTGAATAGGTCAATGAATATACAGTTCAGAAAAATAATACATTTTTTTTTTACAGTTTGAAATTCTCGAATAAATTAAAGTAACAAATGCACTCTTTGAATTAATTACTTCTTACATGGACTCAGGCTGAGCCACACTTGAAGCTTTAGCACTCCACCATACACTATTATTGTGCTCTGTTTCAATCATTCAAAAGCATATGAAACAGAAAACCCAAGTTAAATAGGTTTGTGTTTGTTTTTATAGACTTTAAAATGATTTGAAATATCATATATTATGACATTTCATTGTCATTTACTTCATTTATATTTTTTATTATTATTTTTCTTAGCTCTTCATACTTAAGACCTATTCGGAGTTAGGAGTGTTCCTAAGGAATGTTCTTATAATATATTGTATTGTGGAACATTATAATATTACAACTTAGATTTTGCTTGTTTCTGCTTTTCTTCATTATTTTTTATTATCTTATTAACAATTACATGACCTTCTTCATAATAAGGGTTGAAGTAAGCTTTAACACGTTGCATCCATGCAGCGATATTTGGATATTTAAGGGTAGCATCAAATCCAGCCATTCCTGAAATATGTACATACTTCATAGAGCTCAACTTGTTAGAAAATCTTCAAGAATCATTATTAATAAAATTGAAAAACAATGATTTAACAATTGTTATTGCACATATGTAATGTATGTATGTATATTCTATATACATATTCCTATTGATGTATAGAATTACTTCCAAACTCAATGTTTACATGTTGGATACAGCAAAATGTAATGAAAAATAGAATTAATGCAATGATCCTTAATGTAATGGAAGTGATTTGTAACTCTGTGTATCACTAAGCCAAGGAGGCAATTATTATACTATCCCATTATCAATTTACAAATGAGTGAATAATACAATAACTGAACTAATCCATTTAGCATTTCCTTTAGTTAATTAAAACTAAGTTAATTTTAGTTTTTAAAGGACATCTTTTGAACTGTTTCTTAAAACATTTTCACAGTGAAAACCATTTACTTCACATCAATCACAATGCACAAAAAAAAGAGAAATATCCCAGAAGACAAGCTACAGTTTAGAGAGAATCTTCAATTATGCTAGGGAACCATGAAATTTAAACATTTCTATAGAAACAAAATGCTCTGTAAACAAAAATTTTATAGTACACATTTTCTAAAATTTGATATTTTAGTAGCACCATCATAGTAAGCAATGTATATATAGTGCATAAATAAATAGATATATTTTGGCAAAAATTTAATTTTATGGAAAATTTGTAAGGATTAATTCTGTTCATAGTCATTGTCACTGTTACATAGGGTACACCCAGCACAGGTCACCCCCACCACCTCATTACCAAGCTATACCACTGATATTGGGCATTTTTGTGTGGAGCCCGGCCCAATGATAACTTATATGATACATTTTTATATTGGGCAGAAAGATATAAGTAATGTAAACACATACCTCGAAAATGTACAATTTTTTTGTATATTTTCATAGATACATTTATTTGTAAATGTTTCTGTTAATTACTGTAGTAAGTGGATGAAGTTGATATAAAATTAATAAATACGATAATCATCGACACAATGAAAATAATCCTATTTACTAATGGTCAATATAATGAGTAAACATGATTTAATTATCTAAATAATTATACACTTTTACATACTTGGTTGTTCAATTTCACATGCAGCCCAAAGATCGGCAACAGTTATATTGTCACCAGTCAAGAAAAGGTACCCCTGACTAAGCCATTTTGTTTCAAATAAGTCCAAACAGTTTATCATGCGGCCCTCATATCCGGCAACTTGCTTGGGATCTGGTTGTCGGCCCATAATAATTGGATCTAAATTCTGTTAATATCAAATTAATTAAATATTGTTACATTTTATTGTGGATTTACTATATGCTAAATTGTTAGGAATTGTTATGAATAAAGCCGTCTTATATAAATTGTTAATAATTTATATGTTACGCTTATACCTAAGAATCTCCTGAGAAAAAAATATTATAGATTCTCAAATTACAATTTAATATACTAAGTGCCTTAATATGTCTTTTTTTTTTACCTTAACTCGAAAATACATTGAACAATGGAGCCTAAGTCCAATATGTTGCCATTCCAAGAATTCTTCTACTCGTGCCTGTTTTTTACTTTCTCGAGGATACAAATTTTCTGGTATAATGTTTTCTCGAGATAAATACTTCAGTATCGCCACACTAGAATATCAAATCAATTATAAGTTTATTTTATAATTAGTAATAAGGTAAAGGTATCACAGAAAAGTTAATTTCATATAAGTTACAATTTCAAAGACTTTTTAATGCTATCCATACTCATTCATGTGGTAAGGAGAGCTATATTGTGGTCAACTTATCCGCAGCATGAAAATGGGCTGGCTCAACAGGTAATATCACCATGAATTATAACCATGAAGTAACAGTTTCCGCAGTAGCCTTCCATCTAGTTGATGAGAGTTCTGGTGGCCCACTTCCCCTGTATCACCCTATTCTCCCTCCATCAAATATCCTATTTTTACCCAAAAGGCCCAAAATGCATTATTGACTCCGCTAGGGTTTCGAGTGTCCATAAGCAACAATAACCACTTACATTTTGGTCACTCTCATGCTCATTCACACTGAAACAATTACAATTATTTGATAGATGTCACATATTAAAAGAAACCTGTCAGTGTCAGTAGCCTTATTCAATATACCTTACAAAACACATATAGTTATAGCTGTCATTTATGTTAGTGCATGTATGAAGACAAGGGTATAGTCAGGACTTTGTTTAGGTAAAACCACACAAAGAGATAACACATATAAGTACATTATTCTTCTTAGATATTTCTAATGTTCAGCAAATTTCAAAGAGGTCACTTCATTGAATATAATTAGATGCTACAACAATATAATTTGTAGCAGAACCTAGCAACAGCTATAACCATTGATAGCACTATTTGACAATGTCATAAATGTTTAGTATTATGCTTATTCACTTTCACCACAAAAGAAAAACCATGCATAAAACTTCTATGATTTTTACCAACTCAAGCTTATTTAGCCATATTTTAATGATTAGCATATACATTGAATGAAGCATACAAAAGTGTCAAATGACATTTTATCATATTTTCTGTGCAATACACTACAATTAACTATATTTTTATATTTTCAAAGATGTTTTGTCCTAGAATATGTAAAAAACACTAAATACATTAAAGCAATAATGACAATACATACCTTTCCATTAAAATAAATCCGTCATGATCAATTACAGGAACCCTTTGGAAACGATTAACCTGAGTTGAAAATTCGTCAGAAAAATGAGCACCTAAAATACATAATAACATAATGTATTTATTAACTAAGACATTACACATTCCTCAAGTTTCATTATAATTAAACTACCTTTCCGCAAGTCCACATATTTTGGTTCAAAATTATATTTAACCGCTTTCAGTAAAATATATAACGCTCGGGAAGGTTGAGACATTAAATCATAGTACAATTTAAGAGTCATGACAGTTATATAATTAACACTTTTACAAAATAGCGGCCAATTTTACGGGAATATCAGTAGCATATATCTGTAAAGCGAGATTGATAATTGATGTTACCGCTTATCAACGTTATCACTTTTTTCAATATACTTCTCTATGGTTATCACTATGTTAAATATATGATATAGTCTGTGATTATCTCTGTACCAACCACAGAACAATATGTCAGATTGGTATATTGTCTATGATACTGTGTAAAGAAGACTATAATATCAGAAAATTTAATAGGGTCATGCATATTCAAAAGTCACTATTTTTAAAATTATTAAACCAAAGAGCATAAAAGATGACGCTAATCAAGAAAATAATTTGAATACATATTTATGATAAGAGATGTAGAGAAACCGTACATATATATTGTGTAAATTACATTTAATCTAGCAAATATTTTGGAAAAATGAAAAAAATAGCAATATGAAAAGAAATAGGTTGTATGATCTTATAGCTTAATAATTTATTTACTATGAAATGTTTGTAGTTTATATTATTATTATTTTTAATTCATGAAACGAAATTCCTCTTTTGTATCTAAGTTGAATACTGAATACACAAACAATAACATGAAACAAAACAATCACAATATAAATAATTAAAGAACAAAAAAACAGTTAATGAAATATTATAGAAAATTCATTATAACGAAAACAACATAGCAATAATTCATTTCTAATCATTTTCGAAATTAAACGTTTTTTGGGGCATTAGAAAAATCGGTTTAGTGTATTTTGAACATGTAACGCATCGACGTAAATCATAATGAAGTTATTATACGGTCTACGTTTTTTCTGATTGCTGCACAATAATGTATCAGCTAGTCATTCAATGCAATTAAATAATTAGAATGTGTTGTAACCTTAATAAATATTTAAATATATAATAAATACATTTTCACATATTTTAATGCACAAGTTTCAGAAGACGGGTCTAGAAGTGATATTTCTTTTGATTCATTAGGCAAATTTCATCAGAGTGTATTTTGAGTTTATAAAGCACTGAAATAATATATAACTTCCCACGGGCGTATATAAGTACGTATATTTTTTTGTTAATATCGAAATAATTGAGTTCCGTTTGAATGGACCATATTTTATAGCGCTCACTTTAACAAAAATCTAAAAATACTTGACACCCTTATATTCTTAGAGTTTTTCCTAGTAAATTCATGCAATAAATGTTAATAAATTTTAAATACATCAACATGCTTGCTTGGAGAATTTTCGATTCAGCACTTTCTGCTGAATCTACATAATAAATTAAGGCACAAACGTATTTGTACTTTTCAAACAAGCAAGCCTTACATTCGATAATTGTTCATTAATGTTTTTATTGAATTCAAACTGAAAGGAAGGAGATTTATGAGATTTGAAAATATAGAATACACGATGTATAATGAATATTGATTCAGAAAATAATTTCCGTTGACCTCCCTGTCAATTATTATTGATCGACCGAGACCTATATTCAGTCATTTTTATCTTATTAAGTAAATAAAAAAAAAACTGAATTCAAAGTTTTTCATTTGGTAAACAGATTATACAATACCAATGAAAGCAAATGACATATTTTTGCTATATTGTTTTTTTTCAGTTTGTAAGCTTTTACGTAGATGAAACGTTATAAAATATGAAACATCAAACAATATGCAAACTATTAAATCTATCTCTTTGACTCTTCTGAATGTACATAGTACTTAATATTTTTATTAACGTCATAGAAATTCTGCCACCTGCCATTGCACTGCCAATGTCGCCAAGCCGATAATTTTGATATATTCAAAAATATTTTAATATCTCGTCAACCGCTATAAAAAGCTGTCATGATCATAAGGATTTCATAGAATGAACTAGGTTCACAAGTAAATGAATAATAACTTCAACTGTTTCTTAACTTTTATTTTAAGCCAGTAATATGTATTTAAAATATAAAACTGCGACGTTTAGTGTCACCAATTATTAAATAAGTACATTACTCTCAAATGTGAAAAAGTGATGTTGTTTGATAATCTTTTTTATTATTTAGTGATACAATTTCTTTAAAAGTTTTCGTTTCTTACTAAAATAACTAAATAAGTACACATAAAAGGTTATGGTTCAACGAACAACAATTGTCACTAGATTATTGACGTAGAAATAAAGAGTATTATTTAAGAATTATCCATTCTCTTCAAAATAAGTTAGCTCGATAAAAAAACTTACAAACTTCAATAATATTCACCACAAATATAAAGCCATGTTTACTGATTGTTATTTGGTCATTACGTTATCAATTCTGGGCAAAGGAAGGCATGATTTGTTTCTGCTATTATCAGAATAACGTATCTGTGTAAAAAATACACAAACAATCATAGTATTCTACTCTATTGAGAAAATATAGTAAAGTATTTCCTCCACTTATTAATAGGAACTTAGACCATTAACATATGTCAGGACTAGTTTCACCATACACTTAAAAAAACTTATCAAATGTTGACGAACGCTAATCCGGTGAATTAGCGTTCGTTGAATATATTTTTTTAAATTAAAAAATACAGTTTAAATACTCAATCATCAATTACCACTAGATATTAGATTGATTATCACGTTTTCAATGCTAATAGATTCAAGTGTAGCACACCTCTAACATTCAACATCAATCTGAATCTTAGTTTGGTTCGCTGACGCCGGTGAAAAACCTGAAGTTTTGAAAGGTTTTTTTACTCTTCATAATCTTCATAATGGCATCCATGGATCTAATAATACCACATTTATCTAAAATAAAACTACCGGGACCCCAACAGCTCATTTACAAAGATGAATGTGTGTATTCCTTTGACAATCGGTGAGTTGCACAAAATTTTCTAACCTGTATTTTCTTACTAAGTATTCGTTTCTTTGAATAAGATTACAAATATTTAAACATATTCTCCCTGTTTCACTTAATCAACAGAGTAACGTATATGATTCTGACATTAGATATCTTATATACTTATCATTTAAAAAGCTTGAACTACTTTTGATGCTTCCTTATATATACTACTATACTTAGTGCATGTAGAACTATCGTTATGTTGTACTAGTAAAACACAAGCCTTTGTTTCATGCAGGTGCTACAAAGTTATCATTGATATTTTTATGATTAATAAAGCTCTTGACCACTTGATACACATTACCCACAATGTTGAACAATATGGATTTCATACTTTCATTGGAAAAAGAACAAAATATAAGCGACATAAACATATCAAATATCATAGGGCTCCAAAATAAAATATTGTACAAAAGACGCTGTAAGATATGCTTTTTATATTTCTCATTTTGATTATTATTTGTTTTTATTTTTGTTAACATGGTTATTGATATAATTATTGGCAGAAAATAACCTATAATTATTATAATAAATAAATAGGATATCAATGATTTAGTGTCTGTGTGGCATATTGACATGCATTCTTCTATAGAGATAGATTTTTGTTGTCTTGTAGTAATGTAATCATTTAGATTACTATTAGTGTTATTCAATTCATTTGTTTTTAAATTTAATACAATATTTTTTATGTTGTCTATAATAGATTCAACTTGAGTAGATCCATTTGGTATATTATTCATTGATTCTGTTATGTTGAAATAATTATTGGGTATAAAAAGAATCTTTTGTATATCTTGTGTGATATTTTGTTGTTGATCTGTTATAAAACAAGAATTGTTTTTTATTTCCAGTGCTGTCATGCATTGTTTTGTTTCTCCATTCTCATTTTTAAGTATATATATTTCTTTCACTTCAATTGTGTACAATAATATGATAATAATTAAAGGTATTAGCCATTGCATTATTATCATTATATATGAAAAGTGTTTCTTCAGATATAAAATATAATCTTTATTTAAGTTGTCATGATGGTTATAAGTTTCATTAATTTCCTGTATATTATTACTTCCTGTAGTTTTCAGCATAAATGTATAATTTAGGTAGTTATTAATTATTAAACTGAGAAAACTGTTGATTAAAGATGCAATTTGAGGTCCATAACTCATTAATAAGGTCAGGAAATTACAAGGCATAATATATTCATTCATATAAGAATGAAAAATATGTCTCATCTCTTGCTGTTCATGATTATCAAAATCAATATTTTGGATGTTTAATTTATATGTAGACTTGACAATAAAAGCGATGCCAATACTGACCAACAACATGTTTTCTGAAAATAAGACGCTAGACATTTTCTTCGATTTGTATATAATAATTCTTCTTAAATTTGACACACTCAATAGAAAACCACATATTACTAAAAATATACCAAGAAATAAATCACAATTTATGGACATTCTCGTTAAGCTGTTTACAATATACAAAACTACTGGTCTGAATGGTCGTGCAAGGAATTTTAGCAGGCCCCTATGGGTTAACACTTACAGTAATACTTTATCTGATGCAAATTATGTGGGCGTATGGTGCTTCAAACGGTAAAATGTGATATGAAAAAAGTATTTCTATTTTTATTCTTATAAAAAAATTTCTTTCTATTATATATAATTTTGTTAGCATTAAGATTAAAATTCACATTAATTCTTCATAAACAGCACAAAAAATTACAATGTTTGTATTAAATAATTTTAGTTGTATATTCCAACCCATTTATTATTATAATATAGCTAATAATTTATAGTCATAAGTGAACACACTTTCAGGCCTATATGATGATACATTTATCAAATAAATAATGAATGCTTAGCCACAACTTTGTGCACAACATAGAGTTTATGACCATATATATATGTTTATGTCCCTTATTTCTTGGTCTTTTTCCAATGATATTATGAATATATATATATATATTGATTTTCTCTGATTTTCATTCCTATACCAATCCAGATATTGATTTTAGTTCAATACTGATCTCCGATATATGTATAAGGCATCTAATGTTCCTTCCACAATACAAAGTATATGTACAGAAAATTTCATAGACATTACAGTTGTTTATTTGTGAAAAGTAAATAAATAAAAAAATGGTTTATGAATTAATACTATTAAAATTCATACTATAAAAATAAGAAATGACTTACATTTATCTCTAAAATGTATGCTAAATTGGAATACCAGATTGATAACTTCTAGAAGTTGTAATATTGTTTGAGTATGATGTAATTATCATAGTATTTCAATTTACTCTTATAAAACTGAACAGAATAGAATAGAAACGTGTGTTATTAAGTGTTTAGGTTTACAAAATCCCAATTTTTGGATTCTTGTCTCTATTTTTGTTTGTTGGAGCATCAGATAAAGATCACTAAACTGATTTTCATGAA
Organism: Eumeta japonica; assembly: GCA_005406025.1. Lineage (NCBI taxonomy): Eukaryota > Metazoa > Arthropoda > Insecta > Lepidoptera > Psychidae > Eumeta > Eumeta japonica. The sequence continues at coordinate 111,199 of BGZK01001595.1, forward strand.
ATTTAATTTAAAGGCTGTAAATTGATAAACTTAAAAACTGATACATATTTTATCTAACTATCATGGTGGCAGTCGTCCCACTGATATTTCAAATACAATGGCAGTGGGAAGAGAGTGAAAATAGGAGTAGAAGTGAGAAATATTCAAAGGTTTACATTGTACTCCTATATCCATGCAGGTTGAGCCATGGAAGGACTGCTAATGCAGTTATAAATTAAAATTATGAATGTTAAGGGCAAATCATGTATATTTCCAAATCAATGGTTATTCCATTGTAACTTTCGACAACACTTAATTTTGAATAATAATTCATGTATTTTTTTGTTAATTAAATAAAAACTATGTAAAGGGTGGCGATGGTGAACTATATATCCTATGGAAGTACTTAGCATATTTTTCTTAATAGCTTTACTCATTATATTATTTGGTGGGTAGGTATGTTAATATTCTTGGTGTGATTAATACATCTGACATACATGGACTTACATGATTTCCATTGATATGCTACTTTTACACTCACATGTTAATCTTCAATAAGTGATTTGACGAGTATGAATGTTAGGACCAGGTTATACTGTAGACAGTAGAGCTTTATCATTCACATAGGCTGTGGTTGTGTTTTTAATATGATTTGGCAAGTTCAATGATGAATAGTATGTAGAGCATAGGCCCTAAAAACTAAATTTAGATTTAATTCCTTTTTGTTATACTTATATTTTGTAAACTAATTTTATTCAAGAATCATAAATTAATTTTTTACCCTTACATCTTTCATATTAATGTATTTTTCATTTTGTCACTTTATTATTATGTGAACAATAAAACTTACTTTAATATGCATATATTCCTAAGAATGTAAATTTAGAGCATAAGACATAAATTTATTATTTATATAGCAGTGTGCTACAAACTCGCATTTGCAATAGTTAACTGCTAACTGTGAAAGTTAAAGACTAAACATTAGGGGGTGAGAATAGCGCTCAAATCAAATACTCATATTCGAATAATTCAAAATTTTCAAATTATTTGTTTAATTCGAATTTTTCAAAAATTTCATTTATTTTTTAAATAATTTTGTGATATTCATAATAATTCATAAATTTCTAAAAATAATTTGCAGTTTTCAAGTGATTGTAAATTCTATTGTATATTAAAATAATTTGATACTCAAAATATCACTAATATTTATGGTTCCTTAAATATTTTAACTAAAAAAGTATCCCACTCTTTTTACATTAGTATACGATTATTTACGACATTCATCAGTTACTAGAGATTCACACTGAGCTAACTTCACATCAATGTCGATTCAATGATCAACTGAGTAGAAGAATACTATCAATGCAAAGAAACTTTCTGTAAACAATTTTAAGTGTTTGTTTTGTGTCGGGTACGTGTCTAATTGTCAATGAGGTATATCAATTATATTGAAACGTATAATATTTATTAATAATTAGGAAATATTTATTTGCCTGATTTTGTCCATAAATTTCTGAATCAGTAACTCTGTCTAATCTATTTTAATCCATTACAACAAAAAAGATTTCCTGTTATTAAAGCTTATTCGAATTTTACCTAACAATAAAACTTTTTTTGACTTTTACTTTATAATTATCAACTAATTCTCTATTTAAGTTAATACTTTCATTTAATAAATATTTATATAATGTGACAATGTGAGATTATACATTGGAATAGATTCTACAATGTTTTTATTTTATTTATATTAAATGAAAATGCTATCTGTTTATGATATATTTAAAATGTACAATGTGACGAATCCCAGGTTTGAGCATTTAAAAATTCGATAATTATCCATAAATTTGATGAATAATTGTAATATTATGAAATTATTCACTAATTTGCAAATCATTCGACAATTGTCAAATTATTCAAAAATTTTCCATTTATTCGAGAAATAACAAGTAATTCAAAAATTTTCTAACAATTTGGAAACTCAAATTATTCACTTCAAATCAAATAAAAATATTTGATTCGATATGAATATTTCATAAATTAGAATTATTCCTACATCCCTATTAAACATGTTAAAATATCGGTGATCTTATAGATATTGGCATTAGTGACATTCATTTATTGCCACAAATGTCAATATTTTTGAGACTAACTTAGTCACTTGCCAAATGCGAAGTTAAAACAATGTATTTTGACATGTTTAATTTTTAACTTTAACAATTACCAGTTAATTATATCAAATAGAGTATAAAATATAATACATTGCTATTAGCATTTTTTGTGTATGTACAAATTTGTACACTAGTATCTCTGACATGACCCTAATGACTGATGTCAATTTGTACTTTAACAAAGTACTACTTTTCAAATTACCTATATATGTAGGTGTTTTTTTTTTCTGTAAAAAGAATAAAAAATATTGCTTTTAGTGTCGTTTCTTAGAATTTTAAGGTAATTACATTGTTGCTATCATGTTATTGGTTTTCAATAATGAATGATGTAAACTACAAATGGGACCATAACAATAAATGAAATACATCGGTAAATTTTGCTATTACTGTTATATCATGTATCTATATATGTATTGTTGGAAATTAACACAAGCAATTTTTCCTTTGGGACTTTATAGTATTCCCACAGCAATTTCAAAAGACTCTAAGCAAAACTTGATTCCCGGGTACTAATGATAATGTACATACGTGATGGAGAGAGAATAATTGGAAGCAAGAACCATTATTTCTACTAAAAGCTTTTAGTTGCAAAAGTTCAGCCTGTTCTCTAAAACTTATGTAGTCCTTGTTTTGTTTTAATGTTTTATATTTTAAAATGATTGATGCCATCATTCTTATTCTCTGTTTCTATTAGGAAATGGCTTGCATTATTAATAAAATCTCTTTATTTCAGGAAAGCGAAACGGGCTTATATATATCACTGACATCTTTCTTAGGTTTTGGCCGAAACTATGTTGAGCAGTACTTCCAAAAAACTGGAAATGCTGTTTTTTTACATATCATTAGGGAGAAAAAACCTGTAAGTATGATTACTGTTCAGTCTTAAAAACTTCAAACATTTGTGTTTATAAATTTATGTTAGACCGCATATAAATTAATGAACATAACATGCATTGAAAGAATTTGCCATTCACATTGCTCCAATGTATCTTGAAAGGTATCACACGTATCAAATTATACGCGCGCGAACGGTGCATTTCAAGTGCACGCTTCAAGCATTACAGTTTTGCAATTCTCTATTTTTGATTTGCTGGTTTTTCGGATAAACACAAAGGGGCGCGCAGTGTACGTGCAGTAGAGGGGACAGTCATTCAGCGACGCGCTTGTGCACGCAACGAATGTGGGCGTTTTCTTCATGAGTTGATGTATTATAAATAAAAGAAGCACTGATAATCGTCAGAGCAAGAACTTGGTTTCACAAACCATGCTTCACGTGATCTATGGTTTTGTGGAATGATGTGCACGGAGAATGTGTGTCGATGGGTCGTGTTTACGGTATACTGGCAGAAACATAGGAGATTTGTAGTAAAGGCGTGGTTCGGTCGCATAATGCGTCCACGCTTGCAATGAATATGCAGTGAACGTAGAATGATACACTTCATGCTCATTTGCACCAGTATGTATGCGGCCTTATGCAATGTATTTGAACCTGTACAGACACTTCAAAGTTTAGCAAATAGCAATATGTATTATTAATAGATAAATTATTATTCAACTCAGAGAAGTGTTTTTTGGCCACAGTAACAGGCCTGGCTGAACCCAAGTACATTCTAGAATTCTGATGAGAAATGTTTTTGTAGCAAAGGAGTAGGGTTGATAAGGGCCATTTTTCGCCCATCAGACACTCGAAAAAAAAAGTTTCTGATTTCGACAAGTTTTCAGTTTCTTTGTATACTTGAGGATATGTATTTTTTTCTAATATAAGATTGACGTGATAAATAAAGTAGTAAGTCATAGAAATTTTTACCTAAAAAGAGGGTATTTCGGCTTTTTTCTACATTTTGTTGATTTTTACCGTTAATTTTTTTTACCAACAAGCTCTGAGAACCAATTGAATTTTGACTGGTAATGACACTACTCCTTACGCGCTTTCATATGAATACTATTTTCTTTTGGTTCAGTGTGCGCTTCTATACACGAAAAAAAAATATTCCGCGCGAGAATATAAGTTACGCTGCAACGTCGCTGCGATCAAACGTGTTTTGACGTGTTTTGACGCGCTTAAAAAGTAATAACGTAGTACAAGTATTAACATTGCGTTCTCAACCTGTGATTGTGAGTATTTGTTGAGAAAGTTAAATTAATAATAGTTATATAATGCCTGGAAGTCAGTGTGATTGTTAATGGACAGTTGAAAAACTGGAGAGCATTGGATAAAGTTGTACCTAATTCCCAAATACCTTATATTGGCGACTATGTGTGATTATATTGTTCTCAATGCATTTCATCCTGCAAGGATTAAAAACACTGAAGATGACGAAATAATTGCTCAACGGATGCTTGATTTAGTTAAAAGGCCTAATTATTTAAAATAGATGGTTGAAGAGAAAGGATGGATGAGAAAAAGGCTATCTGGACGAAGTTAACTGATACAGATCTTCAAGATTTTCCACGCCTGATGAGCTCGACAATTAACTATTGGAATCTATCAACTTAAACAAAGTCAATCTTACACTCAAGAGCACTTAAATGAAGAAGGAATGTACTCTATTTACATACATCGTGAAGATGATTCTGTTCTGCGAGTTCAGTTACGATCACGACATACAAGTTCCAAAACTACAATATTTGGATCAAAACAGAGCGAAACATCTCACACACAAACATACAATGGTACTGTCAATGTAAAAGTAGGTGCAAGGGTTGTAGGATGTTGCGCGCATGTTGCCTCAATATTATGGTTTTGGCTTACTGGCGCCACAATTCAACTGACGTTAAAAACCAAGTCTTGAATATGTCCACACCTAAAAGACGCCGCCGTAGAAGGATGGTCTAGTAGTGACTCGGATAAAGAAAATGAGGAGGGAAAATAAAATAACATATTGCAAGAATTGTCTGAAACTGGATGATTATTTTCAATCATTGAATGTATCCGAGATTTTTTATTAAAATAATAGTAATAATAAACTATTGATCTTAATCTTGCATTTAGTGTTTTATTTTCTTTGTCTTTTTAGCTTAAATTAAAGATAACAGCTGTTTATATTAATAAACGTATATAATACTAACATCATTGTTTTTTCATTTTTCCATTAAATGAAGACTTTCATTCAACATATTTTTTTTTCTTCTTTGTTATGAGGTACACTACTAAAAATGTATGCCACATCAAATGGGTGATGGGCGAAAAATGGCCCTTATCAACCCTACTCCTTTTTATCACTACACTGTTCGATCATTACATGGTGTTAAAATAAATTTTTAATCCAGGTCCAAAAAGCAGTTGCAACCACACAATTGTTGTTTGGAAAAACTATACCATTCAGTTTTTTCACAAAACAGTTGCGTGGATGCAATTGCTTTTATAGTCATGAAATAGTTTGTAAATTTAAATTATAATGTCTAATTTACTACTACAATCATGTTTAGACACATATTGTTTTTATATTTTCACTATACCCAATGATCATGTACATCATGGTGGTTATCACTTTCTCTTTTCCAGATACCAGAACAGGAGAAAACAGGTGATGGTCCCGAGAAAAAAATAACTCGCTTGGCCATTGGAGTCGAGGGTGGTTTTGATCCCGAATGTGGAAAACCCAAATTCACTTATAGCGATCATTATAATGTGGTGGTGTTGCCAGGTCTACACCAATTTCCATATCCAGATCCTGCATTACCCGAGCAGGTGAATTGGTCACAAAATTTTTTTGTTTCTCAAAAAGGTTATTTTATTGAGAGATTAAATACTCTAGCAACAATTAACTGTTCTTATTGCTTTGTAAAATACAGGTAGATCAACTAGTTACATTTGTCTTTTATTTGAAACAAGATTTTAAAAAGTACTAAAGTATGATATGTTTAGTGATACTTAAATATCATATTTTTTGTCCCTGAATATAGTCATATTTTTAGTTTAATTTGTCAATGGTTGGACATTAAATATTTAGTTCATTTTTTATATAAATAAAGTATTGTGTCAGATTTTTAATGTTCCCACAGCCAAGGCAACCCTTCTCCAATTGTTTTTCATTTTAAACTGAAGTGGTTGGACTTTTAAGTTCTCCATGTAGATCAAGTGTAGACTGTTCTCGTGCCCGTTTCTGCACCACCCATATTGCGCCCTACTCTCACTCTTGTTCTTTTCTTATTGTATTTTCTTCAGGAACACACTGAATTATAGTAGCCTTTGTAATCCCTTTTAAACCCAAAGCCACAACTAAACTAATCAGAACAAATTAAAAAATTCAGTGAAATCAGTGAAACTATGAGGATTTTGAGTAATAATCATATAAAACTAAACCATAAAACCTTAAAAAATGTCATGTACCCTTTCACTGGGTTCTGATTATTTCCATATTAAATTTTATTGAAGTAGATTGTGCAATATGGGTTCTTAATAACCTTTATGGAACCTTTAAAAAGTAGCTTTGATAGCTTATTATTGTAGATAAAATCCAAATTTCTAAAAAAAAAAACTAATAAACGTTTATGGAAATCAATCCAGTAGTTTAATAGCATTGTAATGCACCTAGCTATCATTTTATATACATGTTTTCAGGTTAAAAATCCATACAAGCGGTCATTGATGCCGAGTCCCCATTTAAATTGGCTGAAATGGCCGCCCTACAAGGTACCTGGGACGGTGAGGCAAGAGAAATTTCTGTGTGAGCACTCTTAAATCATGATTATATTACTTTTTAATATATCAGGCAAGGTTATAATATTTGTTTATATATATAACTAGCTTTAGCCCGTAACTCCACCCATATAAATAGGGGTAGTATACATGATAGTGGATGAAAAATTTTTTTTTAATAGAATTTGCATAAAATCTTTTCTTAGTAAAAGTCTATGTCCCGAAAATAATGACTGTGAAAGTTCAAGTCAGTCAGTTTTATAGTTCTGGAGATCTCGTGATGAGTCAGTCAGTCATTCAGTTGTATTTTTTATATATATATATATATATATATATATATATATATATATACAGATTAATTAATAGATATGTTTGTCTTTATAAATGATTTCATGCAATAATTTCAAGCTACTAAAGCCAATTACTTATGTAAACAAGTAGCACATTCAAATGTGCTAATTGTTGTGCAAATTCAAACAATTTAAAGAACAAGTATAATTACTAAGATTAAAATATTAATTTACTTTATAAATAATGTCTTTGCTATAATATGTGTAGTCAGATTATTAACAATTTGTTAATCATATGCATTTAAAATAAACGTTTTTTTAACTTTTTCAGGCATGCAGTGAATTTGAAACAGTTAGATAATGGCATGAAAGTACCACCTTCAGGCTGGAAATGTAGCAAATCGACCTCACTAACAACTTATGGTTGAATCTCACTGTGGTTCTATTCTGTGTGGCAGAAAATTCTTTGATGGTTCCGTGGAAATGATCATGCTGTTAGTACCTGACATAAATTTAATACTTAATTTGATATATTTTGAAGAATGTGGTTGTGTTTAGTTGTATAAACATTCTTATAAATCCAAAATTGAAAATTACATATAATATCATGCATATTGAATGGAGAAATTAACTATAATAGCTTATTACAAATTTTGTGATTATTAGTATGTTTGGAATATTAATTAAACATGTGTAAATAATTTTGTGTCCATCTAGGTAGAACACTACAGAGAAACTGGTTACCCTTTGGCCGTTAAACTCGGTACAATCACCGCTGATGGAAAAGCAGATGTATATTCTTATGCTGAAGATGATATGGTGATAGATCCTCATCTGGTTGAGCACCTCAAACACTTTGGCATTAACATTCAGCAAATGCAGAAGGTATGTCTTTACATACCTACATAACTAATTATAGATATTGATTTTTATATATTGGCAAATATAGATAAATAAAATCATGTATGTTTCCATTAAATATTTGATTTTAAAAGAATTAAATTACTAATTTATTAAATAATTGAACTATTATCTATCAGAATAATTTTGTATCTGACTGTCTGACCGATGTGAGAGGACAGGGTGGCATGAAAAAATTATTGTGTCAATTTTTGATACAGCTTGATAATTGAGTACTTAATACTTGATCCAGAACTGGAAATTAGCCCAAATTCAGAGTTGAAACTGGGCACATTGCTAAAGATGGGAACCATGACTAAATGTAGCTTCAAAGGTTAATAGGAGAATCAAACGTGATCCTAAACCAATTCATAAAGTGAAGTTTAAAAAAATATATTGTGGTCTATTGGTGCATAATTGTGGATTTCATTAAAATCTGTTTTGTTATGGTTTGAATACTAGTCTGAGGCTACAATTACAATTCTCAAAGGATTTATTTGAAAGAACAAGTGAATAGTAAAAAATTCCCATGTAGACACAAACTGAATGGATTTAAGTTCAAACTTGTAGCACTCTGTCATGTATAGATCTATTAAAAACTTTATTCTTGTAAGTTAAAAAGAAAATAGATGCCTAGAAATTCATCCTTTTTTAACAATTTTTTTTGTAATGTATATAAAACCTGAGTTTGAATTATATGCTATTTTTTAGCTTGATAACTGAAAAAATAGGAGATAAGGAGGGTATCGGAATTCATTAGCATATTTTTAAGTTTAGCTATTTAGTTTTAATTAAAACTCATTTACAAACATTATTATACATAGTTACTCTAGAATATCTTTAAAGTATATAAAATAAAAAAGCTTATGTGCATAATTTAAACTGGACTAGATGTAGTCCATTATCTTTTGCATTTATGCCAAATATCAAGTCACTAGCTATAATATTTATTATTAAAAAAAACATGCTGTGAGACATATTGAAAGGCATGGAGACCTTGACTTAAGGGTACTTTCCTAAGGTCTTGGTTTTGAATGTCAAGAACTGAACAAGTACATGTCTCTGAGGGACAATTTTATTGTTTTATGACAAAAGAAATTGAGAATAGTTATAAAGAATCAGTAGCTATTGGACAAATTATGCCATTAAGGATCATAATACATTATACATAATAAATTATTGCTTTTCTCTCACATGATATATCATACAAACCTAGCTTCTTCTATTCTATGCTTATTATGAGAATTTACTTATGTAATAAATTTAATTTCCCTATTGATCAGACGGAGAAGTCGATGGTGGAGCTGGAATTGGAGTTAAATCAACGTAGCGGGGAGTGGACGGCGCTGCAAGAAGCAGGCAGTGAACTGCGACCGCTGGCGGGGCCCGGTCTCACCGGTATCAACAACCTGGGAAACACTTGCTACATCAACAGCGTTATGCAGGTCTCCCAATTATATAATTTACTTTTGGTCTTCTAATTTTACTGTTATAGTAATTATAATTTATTGACAGTTCCATTCTTTGATAATTAAATAATATCATTACTTTTTGCATATCTGATTGTATTTGTATTTCTCATTGATGTGTACATATCAATGAGAAATACAAATCAATAATTTTGTAATTATATCAAAACTGTCAATAGATGACATAATAATTGAATAATTGATCACCGTGTATAAAATTATACAATAATTCATATTTTATATGATTGAATGCATAATAAAATTTATGACATTAAACTGAAGAATTGAAAGATAAATTCAAGTTATATCATACCTTGTGTTTATATTATACCAAAATCTATAGGCATGAAAACTTTATTGGTACAGCCCTACTCAAATGATATCAGAACCAATAAAGACGGAAGGGATAATTACATACCTGTATATTAAAGCATACTGTTTAACAATTAAGAGTCAGAAATCCTTATGCACTTTGTATCAATGTAACATTTGTGGGAGACTTGGGTTTTGTGTGGTGCTGAATTAAACCAATGTGGACAGCAATCACTATTTAAATAATAAAAAATACCTACACTTTTAAAGTAATGCAATACTTTACATGTGTAGGTCAAACGGAAGAAGAAAAAACTGGGTAAAACTGGTAAAAGCATGTCAGACCATGCCCATTATAGGGTTCTAAAATCATTATTATAAAGAAATGAAAAAAGTACATTGTTACACTTTTTTCATGTTTTCTGTGCAGAATAATTATAAGCACTTTAGTTGAACTGTTTAGAAACGAGTAGGCTTGTCATTTATTATTCTGGAATTAGAGTAAATTAAAGTGCATCAGGAACATAGCATATCTTCATGGCACTTACGTCCTTTTGTTGAGGAATCCAATTTTTGGGCAAAAACTCAAAAACAGTATATCCGATCATGTTGCAAATAATTTTCATTGAAAGTACTTGTTAAGCATTACCTTTATAATTTTTCCATATTTTTTAGACATAAGTTTTGGGAAATAGAGAAGGGATACAATTTTTGCAACTTTTGGAACAATAATTTCAAAATTATTTACCTAATCAGAAAAATTGCTAAGAAACCGAAGTGTTTTTAAAAGAACTGTCGAAATATCTACCACACATTGATGTTTGCTGGAAAAAAAAATATTTCTGTTCTATGTATGGAGTTTTAAAATAAAACGCCTATGACATATGGAAGAATGGACATGACCGAACTATAAGGATTCCGTTTTGCTATTTTGGCTGAAACCCTAAAAAGGGATTAATATTTTTTATAAAAATACTAAAATATTTGTAGTTAGAGACATGAAAGTTATATTCAGATTTTTATTTAAATTGGTAGAATGATTTTGATTAAGCAATCCTAAAAGGACTTAAAATTAATTAGATTTATTATGTAAAATGTTTGACAATGAAATGTGAAACAGTGTTTATGAAATATTTCCTAGTGTATTAAAATGATTATCAAAAAAATAAGCATGCTTTATGTTTTTTAAGTGTAAAAGGTATGTGTAAAATTTTTTTAACAAGATATACTTAATAAATTTATCATCATAAATCTAGAGGAAAATATTGTTAATTTAACATGTTTTATTTCAGGTGCTCTTCCGCATTCCAGACTTCGTTCGGCGGTTTGTGGAGGGCGCGCCAGAGATATTTGCCACGTTCCCCGAAGATCCTGTCAATGATTTCAACGTACAGACGTGAGTTAAAACTACTGTACTATAGAGTGACCATGCTATTTGGTTTTTCACTCCAATTTCTGTCAGAATTATTGCAGATTGAATTTTATATTATCGCTGATTGATGTAAACAGAGCGAAACTGGGCGTCGGCCTTTTGTCGGGGCGGTACGCGCGTCTGGAGGAGGGCGGGTCCCAGGCCGGCATCTCTCCGCACATGTTCCGGAACCTTGTCGGCAAGGACCATCCCGAGTTCATGACCAAGAGGCAACAAGACGCCCACGAGTTCTATCTACACTTTTTGAATCTCCTCGAAGTGAGTTTGTTTAACCTTTTGAACGCGCAATTTCTATAGCACTTCCTACCGTCCCGCGCGCCGTTTGTCTAGACGTGTCAATGCAACGCGCGCCCTAATCAAGTACTTTGTGAAGGTAACTGAAATGCTGATATTAATCAAGTTACCACATTTTTTTTTTTTGATTTACAGGTAGATTCTTATTACACGTTAAATACATTGTTATAGACATTATATTTTAATAGAAATATATAATAGGAATGTTGTACAAACCAACTAGAATCACTTATGTTGAATTTCACAGCATATTAATTTGATAAGATAAACTATTTCTTCACAAAAGCTAGATAATTCTGTCGTAACGTTATTATAGGTTTGATAAATTTCATATACTATAGTAGAATACTTAATAATAGAATACTTAATAAAAAATCAAAAAACATGATCACGAAAATCGCTTATGACGCTTGCCGACGGTTATTATTATAGTACGCGTCAGCCGACTCCAAGTCACAATAGAAAAAACTAGGAATAAAATTATAATTTCTATTTTTATATGTGATTTTATCAAGAAATATGGAATTTCTTTCAAGTTATCAATGCAAAATACAATGACCGATTCGCCCTTGGCCACATTTCAACACTATTTTTATAAATATGTGATAATTTCATAATAAAATTAGACTGAGATAAAGCTATTATCAAAATTTACCACTACAAATTATTAAAAATGTAATAAATCATATAAACTATATATGAAATCAACACAAAATAAAATCATAAACTACCATTTTATACATCAAAACTGACAAAGGAAACTTTAGGCCTTTTTTTTACATATTCACTCTTGAGAAACATTACAAAAGTCTATACTTTACTATGCTACAAAGTATGCTACGTATTTTGATATATATAAAGAAACATTCGCAATTACTTTTGTAAAGTGGATTATTATAAACAGAGATATCGACAAACTGGCTACGACAGCGCCATCCCGAAGTGAACAGACGATTACGTTTCTAACGTAAATGACGAGAAAGGTAGATATTTTTTTGCTGCCTTGTTTCCTAAAGAATACAATTCAATTTTGTATAACATACAAGTATAACTCAGAAATTTAAAGCGAATTTTTAAGTTCGAGGAAGTAGGGAACTAAACAGCGAGGCCTTGTATGGTAGGCGCTCGACGAATTGGTGGATCTCGTAGTTTCCCGAAGGCCGCGCGTTCAAAACATTAATAACTTAATAATAAATATAATGTGGATTTTGTTTATAGTTTTCCAATATTGTACTAGATTTTATCGAGTCCATCTATCTATGAATTCAACTTCATATAACCATGTAACTATAATTAGCATGAAAGCAATAATTATTTTTCATTATAACTGTTTTTTTTTCTGACCTTTAATATGAAAAATTTGATGTATTCTCTTATTAGTTATATTTAATAACTAGCTCTTGCCCGGGACTCTGTTTGTATGACCATATAATTAATTTTTCATTTCCTGTATTGAAAATTTTGTGTTGAATAATTTGCTATTGTTGATGCCAATCCGAGTTACTTTCAATATAAGTTCATCCTGATTTCTGATAATTTCAGCAAAATGCTAATTTCTAAATGCAAAAAGTAATTTAAAATATTAAAGCGTTCATTTAATTAAAAATATTCTATAATTCGATAATGTTTTTACGATTTTAGTTATATATAGTTTAAGTTAATGTTCAATCAATCATTTCATAATATAAATGACTATATATTATTTACTCAAATTGTACTCTTTATGAATAATAGTTAATTACAGAAATGTTAGTCCCATGCCTGTATCTGGTTTATAAACAAATTTCCATTTTAACTCTGACCGTTGCTGTGATTTTGAGTTTTACATCAATCTATGTCCAATTAGATATATTTTATTTTAAAGGAGGCCTAAAGGATATTTTATACAATAGAAAATTTGACTTAGTGTAGGGTGCAACTCCTGCTTGTTCATTTTTCATGCGTTTTATGAAACGAGATATAGATATGCTACGCGAGAGATATTATTAATAATGTCTATATAAAAAAATTATATATTTGTATATTATATAGCGACAGAGCCGTCACAAATCGAATCCGGCAGAGGCGCTGACGCTGCGCGTAGAGGAGCGCGTGCGCTGCGGCGAGTCGGGCCGCGTACGCTACACGCGCCGCTCAGAACGCCACATCCCCCTACCGGTACCCCTGGCCGCCGCCGACAACGCCGCCGCCGTGCGCGACTACGAACAAAAACGCGCCCAAGCAGAGCACAGTGGACAGAAGCTGTATGTTCCAATATTAATTACTTAAAATTTCGCGTACCATAAAAAACTAATAATTGAAGCTATAAATCACCTATTAGCTCGCTATCACTTGCACATTTGTGTACAGCTCCTCCTTATATATATACATTTATTAAATATGTCAATAATTTTATTTAACATAGTAAAAATTAATTTCCATTTTACTTGACTAAATCTTTATTGTCTTTGCTTCCTTGTCAGCTTTTCGATCCCTTTGGAGATCTTTTTGCACAGTCTTAAATAAAATGTATTCACTGGGGGCCATATTTGAACTGTATGAGATGATCCATTTTTCGAACCCTCATTCACACATGGTAGCCTTTCCAATTTGATTAATGTAAACTGAAGCATAATCATGCACAAGCAGCAGACCTTCAATGTATGTTGTGTTATAATTCAGCTGTAGTTCTGTAGGATATAATGAAAAATGAGTGATATTAAGACCCATGTCCAGTACTGTTTATTATTTGAGTTCCAATTTGGGCATTTTGCAGTAGAAGCTGCACATAACATATGTCAAAAGTTAGCTCATGACACAGTCTCCGAAGTTAGGCCAAAGCAGTTGCAGTTGTTCCAACGATTCCGCTATGGTGACTTTTTCTTTATTAATTAACCTAGGTATGGGCGTCCCATCAAAATCAATATCATTGATTTAAAAGCATTAATTGGAGGAGACATTTCAATCGGTGTGCGTGTTTTGACTACCTACCTCGGATGCTATCATGGAATAGTAAAAAACCATTTACATGCTTTGAGAAAGACTTACAGAGATGGTGTTTTGTTACTCCTACAACTAGAACATCTCATCACTGGAGACAAAAATTGGTTATCTATATTAACCATACACGTTTGCGCCAGTGACTATACTCAAAAGAACCAGGTAAAACTACCTCAAACAACGATACTATCGCAAGGAAATGCTCTCAGTCTGTGAGATATACATGGAGTGATACACTGAAAATTCCTTCCTACGAATACCACAATTACAGCAATACTACTGTAATCAACTTAAAAATTTGAAATCCATTGTAAAAGTCCAAAATATGTTTCCTTCATGACAACGCACAGCTGTATATTGCTAAGAATATCCGCTTAAAATTACTGGATTTTCAATAGGAAAATGTCACCCCACCCACCATTCTCATGAATATAGCTTCAACTAATTTCAGTTTATTCTGATCACTAAGTAATCATTTATGGGAAAGAAGATTTGAAAATGTACCATTTTGCTAGAATGTTTAGATGACTTCTTTAAAGCCAAAACAATGAAGTCTTACATGGACACCATTCATTTTCTAGCAAATCGATGGCAAATGGTAATACACAATGGTGATTATATTGTAAATAAATAAAACTTATTTAATAATTAAATAGATACTATTTTATAGTTTCATCTGTAAAC
Source organism: Eumeta japonica (assembly GCA_005406025.1). Classification (NCBI taxonomy): domain Eukaryota; kingdom Metazoa; phylum Arthropoda; class Insecta; order Lepidoptera; family Psychidae; genus Eumeta; species Eumeta japonica. The sequence continues at coordinate 126,348 of BGZK01001595.1, forward strand.
TTAGTATTTATTAGCCAACCGATAACTATCTAATTACCATAAAATATTAACTTATTATACTCCTGTAATATTGACACCTTTATATTTATACTGATAATCTCAAAATATGGCGTGCATGACCTTTCCAGATGAAGGAAAAGACATTAAATTTTTTGAGATATACATTCCTCACATTTGCCTCTCATTACAACTCTTGTTTGCTTTCCAGATCATAATGATGAACCACTTTCATTGACAGTAACAATTCTTTTTGCATGGAGTTTTCCCCATAGCTCAATAATTACAAAACATATCAACAGACGGAGCTGACGCAATTCCAATTGATGTTCAGAGTGAAGATAAAGGTGATGAACTCATGAAAATTGAAGAAGAATATTGCAAGATTATTTGTGCTTACGCGCGCACACGCGTGGCGTATTATGGCGTTAACATTGCGACCATTTATGATATGTAATGTTGGTTATGAATAATGTTGGCAGGTAGCCAGAAAGTCAACTCTTTCAGCTATCTATTTGATTTTCCTCCGTCTTCCGAAATATTTTCTAATTTCTGTGAAGATGTTCGCCAAACCAACTTACATGAAGATTGTCTTTGACATTCTACCGCCCTCTTTTAATTCACTTGATGACTTTTAAATAGTAGACAATAAAGGGGCTGATTCCTCATAAAAACATTCTGTATTATATTCAATTAAAGATTTTTTATAGACACAAACATTTGTTTAGCTTTTAAACTTATTACCCTATTTTATCATGTCCTACAATTGATAGTATGATTTCTAGTACAGCTAAAGGCGCCTTATACGCGCCTCACATCTAGTGATGTGATACCACCATCTTCTTTTTTGGCTTTATCTGGTCTGGTTAAAATTTCAATAACAGCATGATGCTCTAATCACACCATAACATAGTAATGCTTATATATAACATTCATAAAAAACAAAATCTTTATTTTTCCATTTTTATGCTTTTTATTGCTTATAAGTAATATGGCCAATATTTAAAAGTGAACAAAAACAGTTATATGGGATGTATCTACAACAAAAAATTATTGAATGCCCTTCCCAATACATCCAACTAAATAAATTAAATATTGATTTATATTATTGTAATTGTAATTGGTGCATGTCTCGACTTGTGTCATTACTAGGTATGTCAAATGATGTAATTCCAGGTATCCATTTGTAGTGCAAGAACTGTAATGCATCTATCGATAGCCACACAGAACTCTATATATGGGCATTGCACAGCCTGTGCATGGAAAAAAGTAATATGATGTAGTACCCTGTCAATGCAATTACATAAAAAGCTGTTTGTTTTTAGAAGCCAGTCACTAAAATTGGGAATGTTTCAAATTTTTCTTTTTCGGTATTTCTAATAATAGATAAGATAAATTTGACTGAGGATCACACAAAATCATATAAAAGTCTGCTCTTCAAACTTGTTCTAACCATAAGGAGTGTACTTTTAATATCTATTTACACTCATTAACCAGTGATACAAGATTCAGACTCCAAAGTCGGATGAATTTTTAAAAATTCTGAATTATACAATTATATTACAGGGATCCATCTCTAGTAGTACACAATCCCGTTCCAGGCTTGTTTGGAAAGCTTCATGAAGGAAGAAGCAGTCGAAAATTTTTACAGCAGCGCTGTAGACAAAAGAAGGTTACTAGCATAAGTAAAGTTATGTTACACCACAATGAAAGTATTGAATTATTATAGTAGTCCACTATTTAATCATTGCACATCCACTGCTGGACATAAACTTCCGCTTAGATTTCCACAATGTACTGTGCCGTGCCACCTACTATCAATAATGCTCTGTGGCCTTTGCCAGTCTGTCAGTGGTGGGGCTATCCGATTTTATAAGATTGATTCTTGGTCTCCAAATGTCTTCTTTCTCTCAGTAGCTATTGATTTTCAGAGTTAGACAAAATCAAATATTAAATGAACATATTTGTTGCCATTTGAGTTTCGCGTGCTAACAATAAACATCAACCAGATATAGAAAGCAAAATATAAAATTAAAGAAAATAGTATTTCCCTAATGTCAATTATTTATTAAATTTTAGTAATCATTGCAAGAGTGACATCGTTACAGAGATTTGAAGATTAAAAAAATAAGACAAAACAGTAAATTTTGATAGAGTATTAAAGGAAAGTATATATCATTTTGCTATGGTTTAAGTAGTTGATTAATTTAATTTATTATGACTGCAGGATGACTCCTGCTTCATTCCCTGATTACCTGTTGGTGCAGTTAAAGTTTACCATCCGGAGGACTGGACACCAGCTAAATTGGATGTCAGCGTCGACATGCCCTGGGAGGTGAGATGTCACATTTTGATGTCACACTAATAATCATCGATAGATTTATTTCCATTTATCTTACAGATAGCCATGAACAGCTGACGCGTAGGTAGTGACGACACAACGCCGGGCATCCGGCCTTCTAATCGCGCCCGCGCTTGCAGTCTGGCCAAAATTTGTTGTGTTG